>CABFOW010000405.1:0-16495 GCA_902141385.1 Timema californicum
ACCCCCTAGATTAGTGATTTCTAGAAAACATTCCTTATATTTCCGCCTTAATTGTGTGAAGCAGTAAGGGACTTACGATTGAAGAGGGGGGGGAGGGGGTCGGTTGTACACACGAGTGATTCACCCTAAAGGCTATGCACGCGTTTCTTGTGACTGATAGCTGATAAATGTAAACATAAACAGATTACCACTAAAAAACCGATTACAACAAATAAACTGTAAGCTAGATATCTGCAGAGAATCGTGAGATTGTTTGCATATCGCGTGGGAGACATGGGATCAAATCCCAGCTAGGTAAATTAACGTCATTTTCCAAATATAATTTTCTGAATGCTATTGCCGTGGAGATGATTCATTTAGTAAAGATTAAATAAAGCTATATTTACAAGATTAACTTATAATAATATAATAAGCATAACTATTTTAATTGTTAACTGAAGAGTAGAGATGTACAATAATAAAAATTTACATATTACTGTGACAGTTTACAGTTTATTAAAAGGAATAAATCATTTTCAACGTTTCTTGCCTAAATAGATCGGCTATTTAAATCCGACATATTCAATTTTTGTTTTTTTGGATTTTTTTTAGAAAACGTCACCAATATCCAATTAAAAATTCCAAATATTAAATAATTAATGGTGTTTGGAGTAACCCACTACTATCCTGGCCTTTTTAGTTGTTCATGTTTCCTAAAACTGTACAGTGATTTAGGCGCGATTAAATAACACACATACATACAATATTTAATTTGTATATTGTATTTGTAGGATTTAAGCTTTCTAGATATCTTGGTTTTTTGAAATACTGCATAGCGCATAAACACATATCCTTAAACACACTAAAGACACATAAAATAAACACAAATGTATGATCTAATTTTAATTCAAAGTTATAAGTTTATTTATTGATATACTGGGTTTATAAATGTGTAGTGAAGCCTTGAAGTCAATGATGCAATTACAAATAAAAATGTACAGTAAAAACATTAGATCATTTAATCACAGGAGAGTGGAATATAAACTGGTCAAAACAGAACTATTTACATCTCACATCTGTAGATACAAGGCTATATTGTATGTTACATTTTATATTACTAATCACTATTCATAAATTGACCGAGACCTTTAGATAGTTCAGTTTTCTCAGCTTTTTGCCTATAATAGGTCGTCTACAACCCAACGCACCCGCTTATCGGACTCGCAATTACGCAATTAAGTAATTTTTCTCTCTGCAGTAACGCACGCAAACACAAGCGTACGTCGGAACTAAACATTGTCCATCTCTTGCGAGTGCGTAGTTACGTTTGCTTGCGTTCAGCCAATCTGAAACCAATAAGACCACTATAATCAGATAAAATGAACACCTAGTTAAATAATCTGGGATAATATTTTATTTTCTTAGCATTATTATATAGCATACATTTTAAAATTAACTAATAAAAACAATAATTTTAATATTTAATCATGTAAATTTTGCAAATTTATTCCTCTTGCGAGCATGGTTTGGTGGAGGTTTTTTTCTAGCCATATTTAAAAATAATCTGTAAAATATTTCCGGTAAGTTTCGAAAGGGTATGAATAACCTACTGCTCTGTAGCTGAAATATGGAATCACCTAATGGTGGAATGATCTGACCAGATGAGCTTCATTGTCCTTCTTTCAATTAAAAACTGCATGACGAAATGGTATGGTATTGATACTCTTGTTTGCTTGGTGGTGTTCACGGCTGTCCCAAGTTCAAGCTGTCAAAGATAATAGTGATGGTGAGGAAATGAGATGTATTTATCTACTCTGAATGTTATAACAGAGTTCATAAATTCTCCACTTGTTTCAGGTATTGACAAATCAGTCAAACATGGAGCCTCCACTCAAATATGTATCGAGCCAAGTGATGTGTTAAAGCGATTTACACCGCGAGATGTATTCATGAAAAGTTTTAAAACCCGACAACCTAGAGGCAATAATCAAACATCTGCTTGTTAACAGCTGATCCACCAGAAAGTGGTAATAGATTTAAAATTTTAACACAAAAAATTAAAAATTAAATAAATAGTTACAAACTGCTTTATAAAATTGTTATTTTTAAATGTAGAAGTAATATTTAATTATTTAAAAAATATCCAGGCGATTGTTTTGAAATATTTACACTTTATTCTAAAGCAAGCCATATAGAAAAAAAATATATACATAGATATTATGGTTTAGAAAAATAGATGAATCAAATTTTATCATTTAAACCAGATTTTAAAGCAAATTATTATTATTAGCAACGCGTCTTGCTACCCGTTCGGGTTANATTAGCACCGCGTCTTACTACCCGTTCGGGTTATACGCACTTACGCTAATGTGCAAATGGTAGGGTGATTGTGAGATGAAATTAAGGACCTACAGTTTAACGTGGAGTCCGAACCACGGTGGAGACCTGGCATTCCTCACATTCACAAGAGGTCTTGTCGATACAAAAATAATGTTAGATTTTCCTTCAACTTAAATTCTAAACAAACAATGTGTATTAACATAAATTGAGTATGCTACGTCAGAAGTCGGAAACAATCATATCCACTGATAACTTATTCATCGCTGTAGGCTTTGTATTAGTTGAGAAAATAGTATGTTGACAACAGAAATAATATATAGGATCTTCATGCAGGCTTTTGACAATGTATAATTGATTGTTATGCTCTTGAGAGGACATATATATTCCTCTTTTCTCAATGTTTCTCTAATAGTGTATATCATTTCATTTATGCTCTTTGGTGGAGTGTTTTTACAAAATGTTATACTATTTATTTTCTCCTTTTAAAATATGGCCTTCTTATAATTGTTTACGGTGTAACATTATTAGCTTAGAGGATGAAGGAATTTTATAAGATCTGACCAAGGTGTGAACCTTGACCTTCCCATCAGTGTTAGTTCAGTCTCTTGAGGGCTCTTGAGGCCTTCCTTCTGAGACTTGGAGAAAATTCTCATTGGTACACAAATGCTTGTGGGCTACGTGTAGTTTTATGAAACCAAACCATAGTGCTAATTGTAGAAAAATACTTGTACTTCTAGCATTATAAAGCTTAATTATCCCATTTTTTATTATTTACAAATGAATTCCCCTGTTAATTTTAGACCTATATATCTATGAAACAACCCCCAAGTGTTTACCTACTAAGGTATCATTTAATGTCAAATAGTCAATAAAGTAAAGCGTTGGATAAAATGTACAAACAAATTATGAGTAAAATCATTATATGGCTGGTGTTTCCTACATTTCAACTCATCTGGTTACGTGTCTGATTAAGCTGTCCACATTTAATTGTGTAGGATTAATTAAGGCGGAATTTTAGAGTAAATATACCAAAACTTGAGTGAACGGAAAGTTGTAAACTATTTATTTATTAAGAAACCTTCAATACACGCTGCTGGTATTGTATCCCGATTATTCCCAGTAACGGGACACACGATGAGGTGTGTATGACTCCTTAGTCCACATGCCCAATGATGTGGATTGTGAGTTCGAACCAACATAACATCTTTTAACCTAAACCAAATAATAAAGGACAGCTCAAATTATCAATATAAAATAATATATAAATTAAAATGCTAGATTAGTCAATCTTTTATTATAAACCCAGAAATAAAATGAGTGGGGCTTGTCTGGGAGTATAAACTCAGTAGAAGATTAAAGTACAGATGAAATTAAAATGTGCACTGTGACCCCTCTATTTAATTATATTATACTGTTGAAATTTTTTATTTCACGCTTTAATATCAGGTATCTATAAAATATCTTTTTCTTTCTGTACTCTTACTTACGAATTGATCAAGTGCCAATAACGTGATCTAGACTTCTCTTTCTCCGATCAATCGCCTAAAAGGGGTAGAACCGGGTAGGAATGTAGACGTTCGTTTGTTTCCCCGCCACAAGATGTCTCTCTATATCACTCGTCGTCTGTCAACTGTCGAAACCTCCCCCACCCACACTTAGTTTGAAGGGCCTAAAGGGAGCCCACCTATAAAACACAAACTATATATCAAGACCTTACGTAACCAAGAACAATCAGTTTAAAAAAAATCTTTGAGCGATTCCAACGTATCTATTTAAATGTTTAAGCAATAATTTGTCTATATCACAACTATAAAAATATCCCACATATTTTTTGTACAAATAATTACATTATTATAAACACATTACAATGTTTATTTTACTTGGGGTATACAAATTTTAAACGTCAACATTTGTTCCTTCTTCATCTTAATATCCATCCGAACAATTTAATCACACTATTGATGAGGTATGTAGAATTGTTGAGATAATATACCTACCCTTTGTGAAGAGGGAGAGTTAGAATTTTTTTAAGAAAAAGCACCCTAAATACAACCAGGTCAATTAGGTGAATAAACTGGATGGCCATCTAGGGAACAAAGTACCTAAGGGTGATTAATTTTTATTTTTCATTCCTTAGAAAAATGTTTATTAAAATTAAATTACCTGGTAATTATTTAGAGATAGAGAAATTAAATTTAATATATGCTAGTAATATATAATTTTTAAACGATTGGTTGATAACAAAATCACTTTTATGTTTTTGTGAAATTTTGAGTCATATTGTTGGGGATTCACTTAAATATTTAATTAAAACCTTCCGAAGATATTAAGAGCAAAGGAATCAAAGAAAGGATAATGGTGTAACAAGATTAGTGTTTAACAGTGGTACCGACAAGCTGTTTACTTGTTTTGATGTAATTCTATTTTATGTGTTTTCATATGTGTATCTATTTACAAACTATTAACTATATTACCTGAATCAGTGAACTGTTTAGTTTTAACTAATCCAGTGTAATTTTATTTTATGTGTTTTCATTTGTTTGCTAATTTATATACAATTGCTAGTATTACTTAGCTAAGTGAACTGCTAAGTTATAGTTTATGCAGCGTTATTCTATTTATTATGTACTTATTGGTTTATTAATTTACATAATTACTTTGACTACCTAATTTGTTGAATTGTTTAGCTATATATTTAATTCTATGGATTTTTAATGGTGTTTTTAATAATCAAAAACTTGGGTGATCTGCGAGTATTTTAATTCATATTTAGCCTGCAACATACCCCAATATCATCAAAAGAACTCGTGTTTCACACTTTAACGTGTGAATGACCTGTGACCCTTCCAGTTCACGCGCGCTCCACGTTATAATATCATTGTACAAATTGATTGACAAGGGTAGAGGTGTCCCAAGTTATTTATCTTATATTTTTATTTTTTATTTTCTGTTATCTTAACATCCTAATATGAATAATTTTCGTCACGCAGTGGGTGCGGTTTGTTTACAAAATACAACTGAGGCGCAAAGTTAATTCTTCTTTAAGCCGCATTATACCCTCGAGCAAGTCTTGAATAGACCCTATCAGGTTTATTATTCTTAATAAGATCTACTTCCCCATCAACAGAAAATCAGAATAAATAAGACTAATAGTTAATCCATGTACTTACCAACGCAACGTGTGCGATTTATATAAATCTACTGTTCACTTTGAAATGAAACCCTAAAAAGCAATAACTTAAATTAATTGCCTTTCATTTTAATAATATATAATGATACTAAGGATTATCCATCCACATACCATCTAGCCGATATTATAAATAAGAAAAGTTTCTATCAAACCTAATTTTACATTAATGAAAATAAATAATTACATATTTTTAATATAAGAACTAATTTGAAAATAAGTAATGATCTATATAAAAGTTATAAAAGTGATATTTAATTAAAAATATGTCTTTTTTAGACAGACACCAGATCCACAACATTAAAGAAAATATTTTCTACAAAATAAATTTCAGTGTAGTTTTATTCTTCTTCGAAGCTAGTTGATACTTAGTCATTTAGATACTAGTATATCTGATTTTAAACGATAAAAAATATGTAAAAAATGTATATATATATGAATGATATTTGGATATAAGAAATTAACAATTGTGAGTGGGTCCCACCCATTTTAATAACTAGTTTAATATTTTGGAAAGAAATATAATACTATAATACACACCAAGTTAAAATATTGCAAATCTAATCTTTGTTAATGGTTGATGCTATTTATTCCTAAACAGCTTTCTTCCAACACAACATTTACATATTCAAAAATTATTCATTTGGCCTCAAATTATTTATTTATAGAGCAGTCATGGTGAAATGTGGATACAAATTCTAATACCATTGCTTGTGATACTAAAGGAAAGGTAAAATCCCAAAATATGGTCCGAAGTTTAGTTTACACCTTTTAATGTGAATTTTATAACATTAAACCAAATCATTATTTTAGTACGAGGTTACAAGGATTTAACATACTTTATTATTATTTGATTGAGATTTAAAATAGTATATTAAAATATAGTATATAGACCTATATAAAATAAGTGATAGGTGGATGTATTACAAAAAATAAAATAAAATAGCCTTTCTTAAAATTGAGTTTATCCTTCATTGCCTTTATAAATCTCGCTTCAGCCATTTAAATATTAATATTGTAAGTTTTCACAAAATGAAGTAAACAGCCAAAAGGAAATATTAAGTTGAAAAAAAAATAGAAGAATATTTTGATTGATAATAATCTAATATTGACTATATATTTTTAGTACCACGTCTTACCACATAATTACCCACCTCAGCGGCATAGTTATATAACGTGCTGGTTTCGTGTTGAGCTAGACTGCTAGGGTCAGGGAGATCGAGGCTTGAATCTCACTCGAGTGAAATAGGGGTGGTTTTTCCTAAATGGTTTTCCACTCTTCCTACACGCAAATGTATGATCACTTCCTTTATTCTCAACATTATCAATTTCTAACCCATTTGCGTAATTAATACGTAAGCGTATAACCCGAACGGGTAGTAAGACGTGGTGCTATGTTTTATTAGGCCTATTATTATTACTGTTATAATTTTGGTTTATATACTTAATACTAACTATTCTTATGTGTTTGAGATGAATAAGATTGAATTAAGACGAGGTATAGCCACATATGCATGGAAGAAGATTGTGAAATAATTTTGGAAAAATCACTCTAAGTACACACAATCCGGATTATAATTCCGATCTTCCTGTCATTGGTAGTATTGTCTATTGCAATACTGACATCTTAGACCATTTGGCCTCTGAAACAGGTAATTCAATTTATTAATATTGAATCAAATATATGTATTTATTGTTCACCAAAATATAATATATTATTATATTTAGCACCACGTCTTACTACCCGTTCGGATTATACGCTTTCAGTAATAATTAATCTAATGGATTAGGAATTGGGAAGGTTGAATTAGAGGAAGTGAGCCCGCATTTGCGTGGAGGGAAAGTGGAAAACCATTTAGGAAAAACCACCCCCATTTCACCCGACCGAGATTCGAACCTCTATCTCCCCGTCCTCAGCAGTAGAGCGCAACACGACAGGCGCGTTAGCCAACTACACCACCGAGGCGGTCACCAAGATAGAAATATTTTAAAATTAAATTACATAACCTAATGAAACAACCTGAGATAGATCGATTAAAAAAATTACATGGGAATTTTTCAAGAAGGAAGATGGATTTTTAATAAATATTACATCCAGATTAGAAAGCTTGGTCCGATACAAATACTTTCGAGTCCGATAAAGGTGCATTATTATGTCATACTTTTATGTGGTATATTAGGCCACCAAAGGTTATTTAAGACTATTGTTCATACTAAGTTTGGACACTCCCTTAAATATTTACAAATCTTAACTAAAAGTGCACAAATATATTTAAAAATTAATAATTTAAAAGCTGACATTACAAGTTGTTATATTATCGTCCACTTAGTAATTTTTAATCGTAATAATAGGACTTCATTTGAAAATTAATGAATTTCAAACATTAAATATGTAATACACCCAAATAGCTTAATGAATTTAATTTTCCTAAAATTATTATTAATTATATGATCGTATATTTCAGATTATCATTTATATAACAAATTGATCAATTTTTTTAAACATTAGGGTAATTCTAATTTTTGTATTTCGCATCATTTATGCGATGCCTAAACAAATAATATGGCGTCCAGAAATATTAAAAACATTTCGTCACTATCTCCAATGTTTTAATTTGTACCCAGTGTTACAGAATGACTCAATTTGTGGCCGATGTGCCCATTATTACGGCGTGATTCAGTCTCTCAAAACACCAAATGATTGGTTAAATTTTTGTATAACAAGCACGCAATTAGCCTCACCAAGCGTGATGGAAATGTATTGCCAAGTTGAAATGAAAAATAAAGGGTTTTTATAGTGCTGAGAGGGGGTAGGGGGACGGGATGTACAGGGTGTTCCGATTCATGTGGGAAGTAGCTGAGGTGTGGATAGTATACCTCAAAATAACACAAGAAAAAGACTTATGAATATTTATGACCTATGTTTGATAATTCCCAAGATAAGACCAACCATGGCTCTGATGAAATTTTTAATATCCCTTATTGATAAACCACTGTTGCACATCTTGTAAATTAGGTATCACTGCTGGTTCACAGACAGGGTTGCAGCTACACAAACAGGATTATATCAAATAGGGCTATCAACAATTCCACTTAAGCTATGAAAAGACCTTACCTCGTGAACCATTGAACATGGACAAATGTTAATTTGACCTTTTTGTGTTGTTTTGTGGTCTGCTATCCTCACCCCATTTACTTCCCACATAAATCTATACACCCTGTACGAATGCCAGAATGTGGCGAGGAAAATACAACTCACACCTCATACGCTAACTGTAACATAGTTGTGTATTTTGGACGGACACAGTAATGAGTTTTTTGTGCGATTGTTGACATAAACGTTCAATTTCACGTAGGTCCCAAACAATTTAATTTGGATTTCTATTTCAAAGTAGGATTTTCATCGATGGTTTAAAACATTCCCAAATTTTAAAGGTGTTTATTTCAAATAATTTAAATTAAATTTTTTCCTAGTGGTCACGGTGTATATGGTGCTAAAATCACAATATAATTTTTTATCGATAGCAAGATAGTCAAATTTATAATCTTTATTAGGTTTTAAGGGGTTGTTTTTCAAATAAGACACAAACCATATCGATAGCAAGATAGTCAAATTTATAATCTTTATTAGGTTTTAAGGGGTTGTTTTTCAAATTAGACACAAACCATGCTCTCTTTCCCTTTATATCTGTATACAAATTCAGCTGCACTTTCTCAAAAACTATCCCCCCTTTAAAAGCCTTATGTGAATCTGTTAACAACACTTAGTGCTAAACTATATTTAAAAAAACAACATATAATTGATAAATATCTTCAAATTTACCTGCATTAGGAGGTGAGTGAATAAAAATGTTTTCCTCTTATTATCTGGTAGTGAAGGTTTTTTATTACTAAAACTGTTTACTACTATCCCCCCACGCCACAGATACAGATCTATTTGTTCATTTTCCTCCTTCCTACTCTATTAATCTATAACTGCGTGTAACTCGAACGGATCGTAGGACTTGGTGCACTAAAACAAAGTTGGTTTAAAACATTATGTTTGGAAAACTATGTGATATTATATATGTAAATCTTTAATTATTATTTTTCATCCAATAATGATTATTTTGTAGTAATGCTTTAAAATCTATATACACCAAAATGATGCATAATCCTTTGTTTGAAACTTTAAAAAAAATATATATCAAATTTAAAATAATTTAAAATTTTATTTTGTAATTCTAAAATACTTCACATTCATTCTAGAAACAATGAGTTGGCCAAACTTTTATCTAGTATAATATTTTTAGGGTAAACTAACTTTCACTAAAGCCAAATTCTGAAAATATAATAAATTTCATCTAGTACACTGACCAAGGTATCTATCTCCTACTTTGTTGTTTAAACTATAGATATATCTCAGTTAAAAGTCTATACCGTATATAAAATGAAAGTGGCTCTTCAAGTCAATATACAAACGAAATAACTAATCAATTGCAACAATTCTAGGCAGTATAATTTTAATAACTAAACAACTTTATTAATCGACATACCTTTTCTATATTATAGCGTGGTATTGAAAATACATTCAGCGTTCTACTTAACCATTCGATTTGTCCCATTTGACTGTAATAGATTTGTTAATCTTTGGGGACTGAAGACGTTGATTTTTTTCAGAATCCTATAAGGTTATAAATAATAATCAAAATATTCATAATTTAATACATAAAATTACTATTGAAGCAATATTATTAAAAACATATTTGAATGATATTATATTTTTGTAAATTTTGCTAAAAGCAAAGAAAGTAACAATAATGTTAAGATGTTAACAAAAACCTGTCTGTAAAAGACTTTTCTTCCTTGAGTTCCTTCCTTTAATTAATACTTTATATATAATAGCGACCGTACGTGAATAACAACTACAGAAAACTAAAGTTACGTGATATAAGTTAAATGAATTATTCAATGTAAACATACTTCTAGAATGAGTCAGACGCATGACGTCCTGACTGGCGCCGTTGAGTATTCACAACATTTATGTATGGCACCAATTAAAACTCCATCATCTCAGATTTTTATGTTTTAATTCATCAAACTACGCAGCAGGGACTAATTGGACACTTGTAAGGGATCCGACAAAGTTAATTTTAATTTAAAATAAAATTACAGATGTTGTGAAAATGCAATAACGCCAGTACCCGAAGGTTGATTCCTATTCTGGTACCATGGTTATTAAAGCATCAAACATACTATTGCATCCAAAATATAGTTTAATTTTTTTTAACACAATAACAACTATAGTAAATATGTAACATAGGAATTAAAGAGTTTATAATTACTTATTATAAGCTGTAGTTTAAGGTTTATTTTAACCATGGTTTTGATTAACGGTTTGAACTCCATTCACATATACTATTTATGCTAGGATTGAGAAAGATAGAATTTTGATTAAATGTACTTTTTTATGACGAGGTAAATTGGTAAGCCACTTAGTAAAAAACCAAGCTAAAAATACTTGACTTTAATTCAAGCACCAAATTCGTCACCAGTTACTTAAGTTGTACCTTAGAACGTGCTACTATTAATGTGGGTTAACTGAAGTAGTAGTCTATATTATTTGTTAGGATTGTGTTTTATCGAGACACTTTCATATTTTCTACACTTCTGAAGCGTAATTGTTTAAAATATTTCGTAAACTTAATTGCGATGTTAGTTTCAAGCCAAGAAGTAAAATTAAATTGTGTCACCCATGAAAACCCTTTCCAAAGTATAATATAACAATCTCACTATCAAATTACGGACTAAAAACTCAACCTTCGCTCTTAAAACAGCGTAAAACAAACTTCACCTCAGCTCGGATCATGGTTGGGTAAGCTCCTTCATCCCCTTCTACCCTCAACCATATCATCCCATATATGTGCAAGTAGGAGGCTCTCATATCCCACCACACATGGACTGAGACACACAACTTTGTTTATTTCACGTTCAGTTGGCCATGTCGTGCGCCAACCCTTTAAACCCGCCCTCCGTGCGCCACTTTACCCTGATAATGTCTGCCCTTGTCAGGACCACCTTCTGGAAGGATAAAGGAAAGCCTGTCATGAGCCAACATGTCTGTAAATTGCTTAGAAACATCACCCGAAAATGTATTTTCTGACTCAGAATTGTACACCTATAGTCACAAAAACAAAGGACATAGTCATATGAATATTAATGAAACTATATTAATTTGTATGTTTTAATTAGAGCCAGTCTTATGATTGATTACCTGGTAAATACTGCTATCGGGAGGTTAAAGTTAGCAAAGGGATAAAAGTTAATGCAGAAATCGCAAGGTTGATAATGTTTTAAATGGTACGCGCATGCGTATAAGCCCTGCTGCTACTGATATAACCTGGCTAAGGGCTACATCACCCAACATTTGTTAAATAAGGCGGCTAAACGAGTGTGAGGAAACAGATGGCGTCACGTGTGCAAAGAAGCTAGGTTGTCTTACAAGTACTAATTTCAGTGTCTGCCAAAATGTGGTCAGCAGTGGGGTATAACGTTTACAAAATTTCATTTATTGTACTCACATTTTAATAATTTGTTCTTAATGGCCATAAATCTACAAATAGCTTGTCAGTTTTTATAAAAATGTTAATAAAATGTTCTAACTTTATATGGCTAGAGCCCCGGCCTGTGTTTTACTAAACACGTGTATCAAGATTTTAACCTAAGAACAGATTTGGAAGGCGAAATCTCACGAAAAAAATGCGCCATTATGGCAATGACCAATTTATCTTTCAGATAAAAGCTATCAAGTACTTAAGCCTCCCGATAGAAATGTTATGGATAGATACATTTTATCTGGCAAATAAGCTATCGACCAGATATAAATATTTATAGGACAGATGAATACTCATCCAGGAGTCTTAAGAACGGCCCTTAATACATTATTAAGATATTGAGGTATTTACTTGCTTTTTCTAATATTATATATATATATATATATATCTTATACATCATATTAAGAAAAATATTTATATATCTTATTAAGAAATATATATATATATATATGTGTGTGTGTGTGATATTAAGAAATATATATATATATATATATGTGTGTGTGTGTGTGTGTGTGTTACCACCCGAACCTAATTCTAGGATAAACTAGCTCGGACTAGGCTGATTTGATAAATCCTAAGGGCCTCAGGATCTACTAGTTTAGCCTAGTCTAAATTATTTTATTCTGTAATTCTGGCCTAACTTATAGACTAAACTAGTATGGCTTACAGTTTCAACCAGGTCAAACCAGGTTTAGGTTGGATTAGGATAGGTTAGTTTATGCCAGCCAACAACATTTGTGCGTGAGATGTGCATGATGAAACAAGTCCATGGTCGAGTAATTGTATGGGTTAAGAAGGATAAAAACTACAATTTCCTGGAAACATCGGGTACATCGGTTTATCGTAAAAGCGGCATAATTTATCAATTGGGCCTACACTTAGAAATAAAATCAATAATTCTTAATACCTGTTTGGTTTCTTAATATTTACAATCATGGGTTAAGGACAAGAAAGATAAAATTAATAGAATATATATCTGCATTAAAGTGTCAACCCCACTTATTAATTACGAAACAATTATACACAAAAAACATATTTGTAGTGCTTATGTAAATATTGTTTTATTAAATTTAGTCTAAGGCTACCCTATCGCACACAACAGAACAAATAATAAAATGCTCATATTTCTCAATCCCACGACTGAGCTCCCACAGGAAAATTGTTTGCAAGTTTTACCTTAAAATATCAATTTTTATATCATTGGTAAGATTATCCTAGGAGCAAGAAGTGTAAACATTGAAATACATTTATTAGTTACTGGCTTTAGGAATATGAATGAATAATAATGAGTTTTCTTGTGAATTAGTGTTGAAATTATTTTTGCAGTAAAGTTAACGTATACGTAAAGAGAGGTACTGTGGGGAGCTGAGATTAAAAAGTTTCTTTATGCTGGTCATCGAAGGTTGAGTTCTTCTTCTTGCTTTAATTCGTAATAAAGCTATTCTCTTATTATATGTGGAGATATGATCACGTGATTGGAGGTATAATAAAAATCTATCACATGTGTTCAGGAGTCTTTGTATTCTTGCTATAATATTAGCCATCAGGTAGTTAGCTATAAACTATATCACAGTAATTTAAATGTGGATGGAAATGATATTTTATAGTATTGAACTTGATATAAATTGGTTTACAATTTTTTACCTTCTTAAGTGAGTTTAATGCAAAAAATACATTTTTAAATACTTTTTTGACACAATTATTCTATGTGAGGTTATCATTTACAGGAAAACCAAGGTTTACCAACACTAATGAAATAAAATTATTATTTAAGTGTATATGATGTATAAATTCAAGACTTGATAATGACAAAAACCTTTATTGACCTCATAATAAAGGATTGAGAATTGTTCGGATTGATGTTAAGACCATTTTGCTTAGACCGATCATGCGTTGCACTTAAGCCATCTATCAATTATAATATAATCAACGGCGCTAACAATAGGATAAATTGCGGATAGTAAATGAAGTTGGTGGTCATCGGTAGTGATAATGTTGCTGACATCTAGGGAGATCATTTATACAATTTGAAGTGGGCTAAGGATCTAAACTTGTGGCACTCCACAAGTCACTGAATGCTATATTTACCGAGTGTCACCTATCATGACATTGCTGGCAGTCAATTAGGTATGAAGGCTTAGACTAAATTTAAATTATTGAAAATTTAACTTGTTTATAGCCCAACAAGAAGAATATCATAATTAATGGTGTAAAGTGTTTTGCTAATAGCCAAGATTGCCAACAGGCTTTCCTGCCTTATATAAATGGCTAGTCTTATATCATCAGTTGAATATATTAGAGCTGTGATTGTTTTGTGATGTATTCAAAACTTAGATTAGTATTTGTCTAGCAGATTGTGATAGTTTATGAAATTATATTGTGTGGACTAGTGGATCATTGCACAAATGCCATGTGGCATGGAAAATGTATTCTAAGCTTTTAATTGGTCAAAACATCCATATAATAATCCCTCATTAGTCTAGTTAAAACTTTACTCGTCAAAGGCTATCATATTTACATTTACCTTTTGGTGTTTAAATTGAATTAAAACTTATATTTTCCCCATTCAAACCATGATAAAAACTTTAAAATGACCCTTTTTCCAGCTCTCTACGTGTAAGGGATATATATATATTTACAACGTGTATCTAAAACATTGCATCAAACTTCAGTAGGCTATTCCTTGGGTGAATATAGAATAATTCACATCAGGAATCCATCTTAAATATTAAGGGTGGTATTCACCCCTAAAGATAGAGCAAAAAAGGACTGTTGTGTGAAATATTATGAGAACTGCTTAGGGTATTACAACGAATCTTTGTAAACTACTTATTGAAACCTTAATCATTAATAAACTAAATGTGCTGTTACCGTTACCCACCCCCATCATGTAAAAAAAAGGGGGGGGGGTATTGTAACACATTTTTCTGCAATAAAATATGTCAGAGTAGGTATTACTAATTTTGACTTAAGATTACAAAACATGGAGTAAAAACTAGCAAATAAGATGTCTTGGAGAAACTGTCTAGCTTTCCCAATTTCCGAGATAGTCATGCATGTTTAATTTCAAAGACAAGTGTTAATTCTTTCCAGTTAGGTAGCCTGTATGGCTGTTGCGTGGCCACTACGCTTTCCTTACCTTAATACGTTAGACTTCTTTCTGTGGGGCTTTTTCAAAGCTTTGGTGCACGAGACAGCCATTGAATCCAAGTGTAACGATGTTCCAAACAAAAATATCTAAAACCAACAACCCGGTAATATGGAGGCTTTTCACTCACCAAGTCTCACCAACTCTCACCAAGTCTCACCAAGTCTAATCGAGACCTCTCCCCGTCGAATGGGACGCACATGCACGCAACAACACATCCGTTCCCGTGGCTTGGATAAAGAAGAATGACTGAGACGCGAACCAAATCAGCGCCTCGCCCAGCCCCTAACAATCTAGTTGCCAACATGACTTCGCGAACATCCGCTTCTGGGATGTTCGAGTTTGGCCGAGTAACTACTGGGATGTCCGCGATACGCCCAGAGCGCTAGTCTTCACCCTTCTTTTTGTTCTATGTGATTCCCTTCCTCTCTCCCTCTATTGAGAACTTCTAAGACCTGTTTATGCTATATAACAGCAGGTGTCATTTTGTATGGTACTCATTGTATCACTGGCTCCTACCAGGTGAGGGCGCTGGTTTATAACTAATATTTGGGGATATTAATCAAAATTCTCTTTGGCTTTAAATATGGGAGGAATATTATTCTAAATTACTGTTTGGCGCTTCTTTTCGTGTTTATGAATGGGGATTTTATTTTTGTTTGACGTGGGTGAACCACGGACTCATAATAGTAACTTTCTAGGGGAATTCATGTTGGACGTAGTACGTCTTATTAACTGTAGGTGCGCCCGAGCCTTTATCTTAGCGAATCTTAGTAATCGTTTGATATTATATTGGGTATTTTTAGACGATATAAGTTCACTTAGTAATGAAGGTATTTTATATGGAATTGTTAGATTAGGTTATCATGAGCGCAACGGGAGTTTGCGGAACTTATTGTACACATCTAAAACTTATTTGTAATATTAGGTTATGCTTCGTTACTTAGGATTAGCACTTAACGGACATTCTTGAGATCTCGGTTTATAATATTCGGCCGCTAAATCATGTATATATCTATAGGAATGTAAAGCAAGATTTTATGAGAACTTTTTCTTATATATTTAATTTAAACTTCAGTTAATGCTATGTGCACTTAAAACTAAATATGTCAGCCATCTTGTGTTTATGGATGTAGCCACGCCCTTGGGCGGTAAATTTGAATCTAGACATCAAACATTCACTCTAACGTTCCCCCTGTGGGGCGGTTAATATTTTGTAAGTCATAGTGGCTCAGTCAATATTTTGCC
>CABFOW010000405.1:16852-86705 GCA_902141385.1 Timema californicum
AGTATCTTAGTTTCTCCATCATTACACACAAACCAGCCATGTTTACCAAATGTACGTGATACATAGTCACACGTGCCGGTAAAAATGGCTAAACGACAGCAGTGCGAAGTAACACCGCGATTCTGGTTGCCTACCTGGCAGGCATTTACACTTGTCTCGGAGCTCAAACTTATGTGATTATCTCGAAAACCGAAAAAGCTAGACAGTTTCTCCGAGGTACCTTTTTTTGTTAATTTCTAATCCTTGTTTGAAATCTTAAGTCAAAGTTAGTAATACCTACTCTTTCATATTTTATTGCAGAAAAAAGTGTTACAACCCCCCTTTTTACATGATGGGGGTGGGTAACGGTAACAGAACAATTAGTTTATTAATTATCAAGATTTCAATAAGTAGTATACAAAGATTCGTTGTAATACCTTAATAAGTTTTCATACCATTTCATACAATAGTTGTTTTTAGCTTTATCTTTAGAAGTGAATACCACCCTTAATATTTAAGATGAACATAGGTTGCTGATGTGAATTATTCTATTTTCACCCGATAAATAGCCTGCCAATGTCTGATGCAATGTTTTAGATACACGTTGTATATAGCACCTAACCACTCAAGTAAGAATTTAGCTGTAATTTTTTAACCTAAGAAAAACATTTTATTTACCGATAAACAACAGTACACAACTCATGTTTTACATTGTGATGTAAGAAAAGAATGGCAGTACAGATAAACCACGGTCCATACAACAGAAAAATATGGAAAACTCACTAGGAAAATGTGGTTTTAGATTTAGGCAACTATTTTTGCTGGGATCCCCAACCTCTGAGTTTTAAAGAGAGTATTCGTTTGTCAAAATTGGTTAAACCGTTTTTTCGTAGATTCAACTACCGGAAATGGGCTATTCAAATTATATATACGATAATATATATAGAGAAACAAAGTGAGATATTAAAAAAATGGTATTTTGATTGAGTGAATGAATGTGTGAATATATCATTTTGAGTGATATTGAGAGTGTTGACGTAAGAGTGAGTGCGAGAAAAAGATTGTTAAAAAGTAAATATGGAAAAGTAAGAGTGAGCAAGTGAGTGAGAAAGAGTGAAAGTGAGTGAATGAGTGATTAATGGAATTAAGTGATGGTAAGAGAAGATTTTTGAAAGTAATAGAGTTTTTAAGAAAAAGGATGTGAGAGGTAAGGTATGCAAAATAGAGTTTTCAAGAGAAAGTGATGGTTATTGTGTGGAAGAAAGTTGGTGTGTGAAAATATATGTGAAAGAGATTTTGTGTGAAATAGTGTGCGTGAAGAAAAATGTGTGTGGAATAATGTGTGAAATAACGTTTTTGTGCTAAATAGTGTTTGTGAGAAATTGTGTTAAGATAGTGTAAGATAAAGTGTGTAAGAGACAGTCATATTGTGTGTGAACGCGAGTGTGAGAGAGATAGAGTTAGGGAGAAAGAGAGTCTAGGAGGAATACAGTATGAGAGAAAAATATGTGTGAGATTGTATTAGAGACTGTTTGAAAGAAAGTGTGGGTGTGTGTCAGAAAGCTTGGAGAGATATTGGAAGAGAGAGAGAGAAAGATTTTGTTTGAAAGTGAGTGTGTGAGAAAGATTGTGAGAGAGAGTGGGTGTGTGGTAGAGAGAGTGTGATAAATATTATGAGAAATAAGTATGTGCATAATAGATAACTATATTATGTTAGATAGAGGTTGTGAGAAAAAGTCTATAAAAGAGATTGTGTGAGAAAGTGAGTTGGTGAGATAGTGTGTGTGAGAGAGTGTATAAGAGAATGTGTGGGAGAGTAGATGTGTAAAAGCGAGTGTGTGTTTGAGATAAAGGGTGTGGGAGAGAGAATGTATGTGTGTAACAATATCATTATATATGGAACACATAAAGTTCTCTGTTTTTTAGTACTGGTTCTTACTACTTATTCAGTTGTATAACATCATTTCAATCATTATTTAAAATCGAAGGCTGGGAATCTTACTAATATTATAAATGCAAAAGTTTGTGTGTTTGGATGTTTGTTACTCAATCACGCCAAAACTGCTGAACGGATTCGAATGAAACTTTGTATTTTTTGTAGATTAGGTCATGGAATAACATATAGGGCAACTCCCAAACTTTGGTTTTAAATTAATCTTACAATACTTATGTTTTAACTATTTCGTATATAATATTTAGTAGTACAAGAAATATATATATATGATTTACTTTATCAATTATTAATTTTATTTAAAGTTTAGCTAAAAATTAAAATATTTTATCAAATATTGCGTGCGAAACCGCAACGGGTATAACTAGTAGTCCTATATATTATTCCAGGACATACTCTACCAACGTACAAAGTTTAATTCAAATCCGTTAACTTTATATTACTTTACATCACCTTTTCAAAGTTATTAAAGAACAGTTCAAAACGAATACTTACTTACAAAAAATACTATTGAGCTTTTAACATAAAAGTGACTTCGTATTTACACGTGAAAACCACCAAATTTCTCTCAACTTTTCAGTCTGTAGAAATATTTTGAAGGTTGGATGGTGCGTAAGTTTTCGTTTTGATCGGTTCTTTACTAACTTTAAATAGTGAGGTAAAGTAATATAAATTTAGTAATGTCTTAATTATATAATAACATTCATATTTACTCGTTATATTAAATTAATATCACAATATATAACTTATATTCTTATATACGAAAAGTTTAAACATTAGTAATGTAAAATCAAAGGTTGGGCATAGTCATATATGTTATTCCAAGACATACTCTACCAACATACAAAGTTTCATTCGAATCCGTTCGGCAGTTTTGGCGTGATTGAGTAACAAACATCCAAACACACAAACTTTCGCATTTATAATATTAGAAAGATTGTTAAAAAAATTAACACTAAAACTTAGACATAAGAAAAATGAGATATATAAAATATTACTTTGAAATATCACCAACATATACATTCAACGTTAAGTATTAGCTAGGGAATATAACTGAACTTATTGGTTTTATGATATTATTTGAAAAAAATGAACACCCAAGCCCATACTTAAAAATCAAAATGTTTATCTAAACACATTTATGTATTATTAGCTATTTCAATTTCTTTTTGAAATAAAATATATACCAAAACTTATTTAAACATAGTGATGTATTTTTTAATTTATAAATTAAAAACTATAATCACTATGTTTAAATAAGGTTTGGTATATATTTTATTTCAAACGCGGAACGCAAAAAAATTATTTGGCAAAATTGATTATTTAACATTCAATATGCCAATTATAGTCAATATTGTGGATTTAAATGCGAGTTAACGATAACTACATCCCAATAAAAATAAATATTTGCACAGTTTAGGAAACTAATTTCTTCATTCGAAGAATGTATTTAAGATATGTGCTAGGACCAGTGATTATAACGGCAATTTTGTGATCAGAGTTACTTATTCAAAACTAGATAAGAAGAACAGTATTAAAACAACTAAAATGATGTATTTTTAACAATTTATTATTGGTTTGTTTAGTACAATACGTTTTAACCATGATGATTAAACTTATTACACCGTACAACTTAAGTAAGAGTTGATATAATATTTTTAACCAAAGAGAACTATTGTATTTTCAAAATGAGTTTATTACAGTCCAAACAAAAATAGATTATCTACAGGTATGAAACTATACTCTGTACAAATCAGAATTCCCCTGGTGAAATAAACAAAGAAATAAAGGCTGAAAATTCTTAAGGAAAATAAGGTTTCCTTTGTAAACTATTATTTTTTACCTACATCCTGGAACAATAGTTTTTAAAATTAGGGTTCGTTTGTCATATTCTGTTAATCCATTTCCTGATAATATTTATACTACCGGAAATGATCTTTTCAAATTGTATGTATATGTTTATAAATTTAAGATAAATTCAAAGGCTTTTCAAAGAACTAATTATTATTCTACACTATAAACAAGGATATACCAGATCCTACACCTCACGAAGGTTTCGCTGCGCTTCTTGAGCCAGGTTGATTCCATCAACACTTGTATTTGCCAGTGTCATTGACATGCGCAGTTGGTAAAAGGATCAATTTCAAAATGGTCATCATAAAGGCACCATTGTAACCATATTGAACAGTCTGCGTAAGCTCTTTGAGAGGTAGAATTGTAATAAGAAGTGGTTGGGCTGCTACCTGAACCTTACATGTGGAAGCAAGACGATTAACAATAAATATATATTTGGGTACTCTCTCTGGAGAAACCATGTTTTTAATTAGATCTTCTTGAAATGTCCATTGTTGGCACCTAGCGATATCTGTGTTTAAAGGATCAAACTTTCCCATGGAGCGCACCCATTATACCCTGGATGCTGTGGGTGTATCGTATAATTTGTGTGTGTTTTAGGTCTATAATATGTTACCGAAGAGGGTGGAAAAGGGGTTTTGGGGTTAAGCCATACTGTCTCAGATCCACACAAATAGGGACGGGAGAGAAATATTTACTATAGGTCATTACAATTTAAGTATATTATCCTTATAAATGTTATTGTAATTTGATCATTAATTTGTGTATGCGCATAAGCCGAACGGGTAGTACGACTTGGTGCTAATAATAATTTGTGCATTGGTTTCTCATTGATGAATAAATGGCCGTGGACTAAATGTTGTGCCTGTCCTAGTCTTAATTTATATATCCAAGACATACGACAGGCTCAAAAAGCCAGTGATGAAAAATATAGGTCTTGAATAAAATATTGGCTCAGCTGGAAACAGTAATGGATGTAAAAAAAACTATTTAAAAAACTCTATTAAGAGCACTGTAGTTAATGGTTTAAGCAAATAGCTTAATGATTTATTTATTTTATATAAATCTCGCTAATGATCATATTTTTAAGGCCACTTAAATATTTTGCTTGTCAGTGGAAATCTATTTTTCAACACATCCTAGTATCTTTTTGAATTATACGTATACATGAATACGCTAGTGGAATAATGAGAAGGAAGGATGAATTTAGGAGGATATAATATAGGCATATTGAGTGGAGGTAATTTGGGAAACCATGTAGGGAAAAACAGCTTTATAACATCCAAATGGAGTTCGAACACTGATACCCTGTTCAGTTAACATGAAAGTGACGCTCTATAGCATAAGAACACTGATGCAGTTTTGTTGCTGTTTTTTCCCAATTATTAAAGATTTAATTACAGCGTTTTAATAAAAGAGATTTATTGAGTGTTTGTAATGGCATTTCTCGTTTGTTTTAGTGTGTAATCTTTTTAACTCCACGTATTACTACCGGTTCGATTTATACTCTTATTTACTAAATACTCTAATAAGTTAGGTATGAGTAAGTATGAATTTAGAAGAAGTTCACTCATTTTTGAGTGAAGGTAGAGTGAAAACCCGTTTAGGAAAGGCTTTCCTCAGTACAGCCGACCAGGATCAAATCCCTATTTCCCCACGTAAGACAATATATGTTTATAATGACACATAAAACCATACGACCACCAAAGCGGGTCCTATGAATATTGGAGATGGTTTTTCACATATGATTCTTAACTCATTTGTCATTATTCTATGAGTTAGATTACTTTAAGTATCTACTTTCTTTATCCCTGGTCCATTTAGCATAAATTTGCAAATAGTCCAAACAGCTAATGACCTGTGGTGCACATAAAGATGTTAGTATCAATTTTGTACTTTTGACATTAAATCATAATAATGGTTGAGGAAGTTAAACATTGATAAGTCAAAAGTGAAGGCGATTTCAAAAAATTCAGAGCCGTTGAAAATCAAAATTAAAAACCAGGAGTTTAATAACATAGAGAAGTGCAAGTACCTTGGAAGTCTACTGACAAAGAATGCCTACTAATCTAAAGAAGTTAGTTCAAGGATCGCCATGACCAAGGAAACTTTAAACAAGAATAGGTTACTGATGACCAGCAAGTTGAGTTTGGAACTGAGGAAGAAACTGATGAAATGCTACATTAGGAGCATCGCGCTGTTTGGAGCAGAAACTTGGACTATTAGGAAGATGGAAGAGAAATACTTGAAGTGCTTTGAAATGTGGTGATGGAGAAGACTTAGGAAGATAGGGTGGAGAAATAGGGTGACAAATGAAGATGTTATAAGAAATTTTGATTAGAAGAGATACATTTTAGATGCGATTCTTCGACGCTAAGCAATCTGGATCGGAAACATCCTTAAGAGAAACTGTCTTCTTCATGAAGTCGTAGAAAGAAAGGTTGAGGCGCAGAGGATCTTAGGAAGAAGGAGGATTCAAATACCATATGACTTGAAGGTGTAACGTTATTTGCTACCCTACCATGTATTTCCTTATATTTTTATAAATATTTTACAATTTATTTTTGTTTTAAATGTTGTACTTGAAAGTTCGTACACAGCTTAATGTGCTGTGTTTCCATTCGTGACAAAGTAATACTATTTAAATCCATTCACAATTAAACAGAAGGAAGATCGTCTAATACGGTTATAAATAATTTAAAAAAATGAATTTTGAACTATGGAAGAACACTTACCTTTTTATTAAACATATTTATCCTTCTAAGAAGTTAGTTGATTCTTATTTATTTATTTTCAATGTTGGCCATTATTTTATTTAAATACATGCCCAGATCTGTTAAATATGAGAGTGGCATGTCTCGTAATTATAAATTAAGTAAGAAAAGGAATATACATTTTAATTATTTTAAGAAACCTTGTATATATTCATTGACATATATTTCAATCTTTATATTAAATTTGCATTATATTTTATATTCATCCTTAGTCCATAACCAACATTCTATCTTTTGTTTTAATGTATAAGTTTTCTCTTTGGACTTGGAAGAATATAGGACGTTTTTAAATATGATTCCTGGAACAATTTCTGAAGAGGATTATGGTCTTCTTCTTCAGGGCGTCCTTGTGGTATGGAACCAAATATGTGTGGCTCATTAATATATTTATTTTAAAAGTGGAATCCTAGTTTAAAAGTGGGATATTAATATATAAATAGAAATATGAATGTGTAGAGAAGAACTAGGGCTTATTGATATCCTAAAACTTTAAATTGTGTGCAATTAAGGAGAGGAAACAAATTTCCTACATATTTGATGTTTCAACACAACATATATATTCTTGGTGAGATCCAGACCAATCTTCATATATACATTATTTTTCATCAAGATTCCAGGATTAATGTAAACATTTCAGAAAAGACTAAATATATCAAAACACATTATTGAATACAGAGCATTGATTCATATTTTATTTTATGTCAAAATATTAATGTCATTGATTTTTATTTTCTCACTATCTTACAGGTAGAGAAAGTATTGTGTTCGTCAAAAATATAGAACTCGAAATCTTGATGAATCTCGACGTTTAATGTCCCCCTTAATCCAAAATTGTGGGTTTTGAATTTCCGTCTCTCCTTCTGTATATCTGTCTCTACCTCCATTTAGAGCCTAAGTTATTTATCGATCAGGCTAACACATGATAACTATTATTTTCATAGGTTTGCTCCGAAGGGTTTTATGAATTGGATATCCAACCATAAAATTAAGGATAGTTTACTGAAGGGAAAAAAGAGAAAAACTCGATTTTATAAAAATTGTGTTTAACGATTTTGGATAAATTTCGTTTCTAAATATTTACAAATATTCCAAACAAAATGGCTACTCTCAATATTTTGGCAAAATGACTTTAAAGGCCTGGTCTGATGCGTAATTTAGCATGATCTTTTATCATATCTCCGAAACCATTAGAGATATGAGATTACTTATCAGAAAAAATATGTAGATATATTTAAAATACAATTATTTTATCAGAAGCATAATTTTATAAAACCAATGACTTTCAAGTTATACGCACATATTTATATTTTTTTTAAATTTTTGAAAACAAAAGGTAAAGTATTGAGACCTTAAAAAAAATTTAGCTTGAAATGTTGATGGATGCCGACGTCTTATAACACCCCGAACACTAGAAAGTGGTTTTTGCAATGCCATCTGCCCGTGTGTCTGTTAAACTTAAGATTAGTTTAATAAACGGCGAAGGTGACCTGGCGGTCTAGGGTTAAGGTGTCAGACTTATTTGCTGGCGGCCGGGGTTCAATCCTAGGTCACGGCAAAGATTTATCTGATTACCAAACCCTTCCTTCACCTCTAACAAGACATCTTGTGAATGTGAAGAATGCCAGGCCTCCACCGTGGTTCGGATTCCACGTTAAACTGTAGGTCCTTCATTTCATCTCACAATAACCCTACCATTACACATTAGCGTAAGTGCGTATAACCCGAACGGGTAGTAAGACGCGGTGCTAATAATAATAATAATAAAAGGCGAAGAGAAAATAAATCAATTTTCTCAAAAGCGGTTCAAACGATATTGATTAAAATTCTTATCAAGACGTTGGTTAAGATTGTAGATAGATTGGCTATTTTCATTTTCCCATGAAAATTACTTTTAGGGTAATTTAGAGAAACTGAAATTTCTGTATCACTGCAACTATTTGAGATACTAAATAACTTATCATTGCAAAGGTGTAGTACTATTAAAAGTAAAAAAAATAAAAAAAACTATATGAAATATATTTGTATGAAACCAACAGTTTAAATGAGCACCTGCCTCGGTGGCGTAGTTGGCTAACGCGCTTGTCGTGTTGAAGCTCGACTGCTGAGGACGGCGAGATCGAGGTTCGAATCACGGTCGGGTGAACTGTGAGTGGTTTTTCCTAAATGGTTTTCCACTCTCCCTCCACGCAAAAGCGGGTTCACTTCCTCTAATTCAACCTTCCCAAGTCCTAATCTATTAGAGTAATTAGTACTTAAGTTGTATAAACCGAACGGGTAGTAAGACGCGGTGCTAAATATTATTATTATTATTATTATTATTATTAGTAGTAGTAGTAGTAGTAGTTTAAATGAGATTTCGTCCAATATATTAATACAATTTCGTGAACTTTAGTTGTAAAGAGATATTAATTAAATTTTAGTGCAATATTTCTCCAATGCCATAGAGAAATTAAATATAAGTAAGTCTCGCAAAAAAGTTTATTTTCCCTTAAACATCTTAGAAGAAATATTTGTACAACAATAATATATTTTCATTTTGGATTCAAGAGTCAATATTTACATTATTTGTATGTCAAAATTTATAAATGAGTAATTTAATAATAATGCGATGACATGAAGATGAGCAACACCCAATAAAATAACAAAAATGTTAACCTGAAGTCAACATTTTAATACGAAGTGTTGACCCTTGTGGAACCAATATTGATTTCTTTTATCGGTTCAAACATACAAATGAGGACATTAGTTCTTTAAAAATAAAATTATAAAATTTAAAACCGAAAACTCAAAAAAGTTTTACACAGGTATAGAGCAAAATATACTTGGGTTTTCTAGTGTATATTATTTAGTTTAACATATAATACGAGTTTTGAGTAAATATCTCAATTTTAAAAAATCAGAGCGAGAAATTCCGTGCGGAGTTTAGTGCCATTTATTTATTTTAACTGTCCATATTTTACTTTAAGTGGTTTTTTTCAACTCTTGCAGAGATTTACAGCATACCATTGTTTTAGGTATGGTATTGTAGTTATTATTAACATTGCATCATTCATAAAAAACGTTCCTGAGCACACCCAGTGGTCTCAAGTGTTAAGAGTCATCGTGCCACTGTCAGAGTTCAAGCTAAAGGTTTTTTTGTTATTATTTTTTCCTAGTTCCTAGGAGTGGCGCCCGATATACGTATATAATTTTATTCATCTCGACGGGAACCCTTTTGTGTAACATATTTGGAAGACTCCCTTGTATTTTTATTAGAAAGGAAAGAATAAAATTCTGAGAGCTGAAGTAGGAGGCAGAGGAGCGCATTGGTGGTTAAGTTCACTGAAAAAAGGAATAGACCTGACGTAAAACAGAACACCTTATAATAAAAAGGTTAGTTCATGGGATATGAATTTCTGAGAAAAGTCACAACTTAATTATTTAAAAATTTCTGTAATTATATTTACCCATGTCCACTTAGGTAACTGGAGTATTTATATTAAATTAGTTAACTTAAAGTGGGACTCAAAATAAAAAAGGAGATTTATACAATGTCAGTGTCTGTAACAAATTTGACAAAATATTAAGTTTATAATATTTACAATTTTGAAAAGTTTGTGGCCAGGGCTTGCACAAGGGCTTCATGCGCCCTAGGTGAAACTTAAAATTTGTGTTCCGGTTGTATTCTGTAGAGAATAAAAAACCTCACCCACTACGTGAAGCAAAACAATAATAATAATACAGTGTCAGATTATTAGAAATAAAAAAAGACTATTAAATACAAATATTTGGTGATTGAACCTTCCTTCCAACATCCTATAATCAATTTTTACAAAATTATAATTACTTGTAACTCTACTATTTATATTTTAGAAAAATGTTAGTTAAATATCAAAGTGATTCACCGAAAGAAGCCAAATATTTAAAAATCATGAAGGTGATTTGATTTTTAATCCATTTTAATTTAGAAATAATGTTTAACTAATGTGATTTATATAAATTTCTTTTAAACAGAAAAAAGTATAATTTAGAGGCAAATAATCATAATTTTTTCTTTATATAAATATTATAATTGCAGATTTAAATTGTTATAACGCTATTCTTGATAAAGACTATGATATACATACATAATCTAGATAATTGATACTCTTATTTGTCATGGATTCTATATTTAATATGTCTTATATTATTAATTTTAATATATATAATCAATTATAAATTGTAATACTCCTAAATTGTATTGACAAAATTACATATTGTATTTTCTAGCTATTATTAAATATTTATTATTATAGAACCATGTTTGACTTGAATTATTATACATATATTCTCTAATTAGCATTAAACCCAAGTATTGCGGTTATTTTATGTCATTTTAAAGAGTAATTGAGTTTTTGTTCAATAAAATATAATTGAAATAATGCTAGAAATAATCTAAATTTCAATTTCATGTCCTAGCTAAACAGTTTACGAACATAATAGGTCATGTCTGTAATACTATTTTTTCAAATATCAAATACATATTTTGAAATCATCACCAAATCTATTATCAAAATTTATAATTTTATAACAATATTTTTAATTGTAATTAAAATAAATATGACAATAATTCAGACACGGGATCAAACTCGTTACTTTAAGGTCATTTTTACTTAATTTTGCGCCAAACCCACTAGCTTGGTCGGTAGTGTGTGTACAAATTGATCAAGGAGTCTCAGGTTCAATTATTGGTAGAGCCAAAAATACATCGTTGATTAAATAATTAATGAGGGCTTTACCTTTCACAGTGAAAAATTAACATGTAAAATTCAATTATTGTGTTTGTTCTATATTCAAGTTGGTTTATATTATTAATGTGCTGATACTATCCATTGTTTCAGAAAATGAATATAAAATACCTAAAAAGAAGTGTATGTTCATGTTGTAATTATTTGATTATTAATCTTTGGTTTCTACGTTAATATGGACAATCATCACGTATTAGTTTGTAAAACGTTTTATTTTAATTAATTAAAATGTTTAATTATTATTATAGGGATTTGTTTGATACATACACTAGAACTTAGCTCTGTATCTATAGATAAAGTTCCATGGTGTGATACTGCAAGTGAGCTATACAATTAAATTTCATTACTTCTATCTACATCCTTTTTTCTTTTTTACTTCTGTATTTGTATGTTCGTGCACCCCTAATGTAATAGGGTTCGGTGCATTAGCTCTGTATTTATAGATAAAGTTCCATGGTGTGATACTGCAAGTGAGCTATACTAACTGAGTGGCAGCTGTCGTTAGAAAAAAGAAGCGCCATTCGTAGATGGAGGGTATCATGTCAGCACAAAGTGCCCCCCTCTTACTAATCTCGGTTTTCTAAACCAGAGATAATACTTATTGATTTAAGTAGCTTTTCATTTGTTCTAACGAGGCTGAGTTTGACTCCTTTCTAGACCCACTACTTCATAGATACATTTCGGAAACGCTGGGGATGGAACAAGTTACCTTTGGATTTGTAGCCAGGAACTCTGTCCACGTGGTCCCTTACACGCTCAGTTATTCCTGTATACTTGTCTGAACAAACTTGTTTTCACCGTGAAGACGGAGATTGTAGGGACTTTTAATTTGCGCAAACTACGGATTGCGCAGTAATAAAGCGCAGCCTGTGCTATTTGGAAATCTGAAAGAAAAGATGCCTGTGCAAACTAGGACTGTGCAGTTAAGACGGAGAGTTTAAAGGGGCTGTACAGTCACCTCCTTGTACTATTATTATTATTATTATTATTATTAGCACCGCGTCTTACTACCCGTTCGGGTAATACGCACTTACGCTAATGTGTAATGGGTAGGGTGATTGTGAGATGAAATGAAGGACCTACAGTTTAACGTAGAATCCGAACCACGGTGGAGGCCTGGCACCTCCTTGTAATCCTAGAAGATTAACAGTCAGTCTCGAGTGAAGAAGAGTTTTATTTATTTTCAATCTGTAGCGTGTCAATCAGGTTGATTGATCACCTACAGCGGAAAAATCTAACTATTTATCTATATTCGTGTAATTGGGTGCCACGTTGGGGCTATATGGAGATATTAAAAGAAAAACTACCTCAAAGTTGTACTCTAATACAAAACGGCGTATTGGCCTACATTCAAAAAACACGTGGATTTGTAAAAAAATTAATTTACATTTTTATAATTGCGGTTCTAGATATCACAAAACAAGACTAATCTTATTAAAGTTATGAAGATTAGATTATTATTATGAAGAATAAGATTTGTGAATATGGGGCCTAATTATTTAAAAGAAAACTACCCAAAACTTACGACTAACCATGTGGCTGTTAAAATAATTTAAATAATATACTTCTATATCATGTCTTCTCGTAAAACAAACTGTGAAAATCAAAAACTAAATTAATACTGATACATTACAATAAAGAATATATGTGTATAAAACTCACCCAAGGAAAGATGCNTTACAATATCTGGGCCAATACTTCACGTGCTTGACTGAGCGTGTAGGGTTAAGAGATAGCTCCATCCTATCTATGCTTACTTAACTGCGCAGTTTGACTGCACGTGCTTGACTGAGCGTGTAGAGTTAAGAGATAGCTCCGTCCTATCTTTGCTTACGTAACTGCGCAGTTTGACTTCACGTGCTTGACTGAGCGTGTAGAGTTAAGAGATAGCTCCGTCCTATCTGTGCTTACTTAACTGCGCAGTTTGACTGCACGTACTTGACTGAACGTGTAAAGTTAAGAGATAGCTCCGTCTTATCTGTGCTAACTTAACTGCGCAGTTTGACTGCACGTGATGACTGAGCGTGTAGGTTTAAGAGATAGCTCCGTCCTATCTGTGCTTACTTAACTGCGCAGTTTGACTGCACGTGCTTGACTGAACGTGTAGAGTTAAGAGATAGCTCCGTCTTATCTGTGCTTACTTAACTGCGCAGTTTGACTGCACGCGAAGACTGAGCGTGTAGGGGGCCCTGAGAAGGGAAAATTTTGTATCTCCTGCAAATTATGTTCGCCGTTGCTGTAATCTATATTTAGATTATTCCAAGCTTGGCTTTATTTCTCTCAATGGCTTTGTACGTTTAACCGGATTTAACTTTTTTTAAATTTTTGATTATCATTATAATATTGGAATGCTCTATATGCCCAAACTATATCCATAAGCTCTAGCCATGTGATCGTGGTATTTTAATTAATCATTTAATAGCAATTCTTTTATAGGAATTGCATTGTTTGCTGTAAGAAACCACTAATTAAAACAAGATGCTCAAAGTAACTTAATTTGTTAAAGTAGGAAAAAATACCTAGTCACTTCAACGCAAACTTATTTCGTCTAAAACGAGGATGAACTAATTTCTTTATTTCAATTTTATTTTGTAATAACAGAAATCCAGCTAACTGTTCTTAATTTATTATGAAAACCCCAAAAAGACGGCTTAAAGTGTAATATGAGTTTACATTTTATTATTATTATTATTATTATTAGAACAACGTCTTACTACCCGTTCGGGTTAAACGCACTTACGCTAATGTGTAATGGGTAGGGTGATTGTGAGATGAAATGGAGGACCTACAGTTTAACGTGGAATCAGAACCACGGTGGAGGCCTGGCATTCCCCACAGAGTTTGCATTTAATTTTTTAGGTTGTTTTATTAATAACAATATATGCAGTACTCGACATTAGATTTTCCTTTTAATGTATTAATCTTACAAATCACCTGAAATTCTATAGATTATTAAAATTCTTTCTAAGCTGATTTTATTAGATAAACTTTTTTTATTCATTACCTGAGTTTGAGTTACCATCTTCTCTTTTTACTTTAAGCATACTCAAGGATTAAAAATAATCTCTCTTTTACCTAAATAATTTTATTTTGACTTGTACAGTAGCCCTATGGCTTCTTTGGTGCTGACTGACAGCTTTAAAAAGTTACCAGACCAAATTATGTATCCCTATGCTGAACCAGATGATATGTAAAAATATGTGTTTAACAGCTGTTACTTCTGACGGTCAAAATGTATGTATATACCTAAATATTGACTGTCAGAAGTCAGCTGTAAGCTGTCAGTCAGCACCAAAGAAGTCGTGGGGCTACTATATCTTGTGTGATGTTAGTGCAGGTTTTTATTTAGTTGTGTACTTTTAATAATATGTATGTTTTTAGAGAGAAAAAAATGTAAACTCTCTTCGATCATAGCATGGTATAATGAGATACTTTTGGAGTAGAATAGAATGATCATGATGGGGATATCTAGTATAGAATCTCAGTCGGATAAATCGAGGGTGGTTTTTACAAAATGGTTTTTAATCGGCCTACAGGCAAATGCAGGTAAACTTGGTCTAAATATAACCTTCTTTATCCATAAAAAATAAGCATAATAGGTACATAAGCGTATAGCCAGAACGGCTGTTAAGACGCAGCGCTAAAAAAAAAAATCAAATCTCTTAAAATAAAAATCCCTTAAAATACATAAAAATAAAACTGTAATTCATTTTTATGTGATAAACAAGAAGTGTAAATCTTTAAACTTTGTTTATTTTCGTAAGCTATGTTTGTGAATAGTCCTAAATAGTAAATTGTTAACTTATTACTAATTTGTGTGTATTGTGTGTCTTTACATTTATTATGCGCATTTTGTTTTACTGTTGTCGATTTCTTTTGCCATGGGCCTGTAGTCTTTATTTTATTTATCTAAAATGAAGCGATCGAACAGGGTCCTCTTTTGTGCGCATGATTTAATAAAATAATAATTAAGTCTGAGTTGTTTAATTCAGTGGTCCTCCCGGTTGTTATAAATGGGGATTCCTCAACCGTCAAGCCCGAATATTGGTCCATGTGGGCCTGAGAATTAAGAAAACGAGTGCCCAGATTACAGTGACAATAGTTATTCCTGAGCAAGCCACATAAATAGCAGCTTAGTTATCAGATATTATTAGTGTAATATTCTCAAGAGTATAACAATAAGTTGTGCATCTCAAACGCTCATTTTAGTACTATTCTGCATTTTACATATTAACTGAATTTAATAATAAGTATTGATCTCTATGAACTGTTTCAACGATCACAAGGTCTTTCTTCACTGGATAAACTCTACAACAAACCATCTTGGCTTTGTATACTGAGAGAGCGCACGCGCGCAGCAACATTGTGACGTCACGCGATTGGCCATCCATAGCAATTCAACTTTAATAGTGAGTGTCATCACAACGAGCAGTGTCGTGCTCACAAATATAACAAGTTAACTTAGAAGGTTTAAAAGACAATCTTTGAATAGGGTATGTCTATGAATGTCTTATTCTCTGACATCTCATGTTTGCTTAAGATAATTTCGGCGCAAGAACAACTTAAATCACTAATCCGAAATCGTGATGTTCTAGGTGGAAGCCTCACCGGTATGCAAACATTTGTGGATAAATTTTATGAAATTTTATGAAAGAAACACAAGCATAATTGAAGTAAAGATGTGTTATAATAATTTAAGTAAAATCTGAGACCAATCTCAGGTAGTCCAATTAAAAATTTAACAAACTGATCTAGAATCATCTACTGAAAATGAACGATATATCAGTAATTTTAGGATGGTTACTATACAGTTTGCGCAACTAGGCTAGGCAGGATTTAATAGAACAAATTACAGTTGCGCAGAGTTTAACATTTAATGGGCAAGCATAATCAGTAAATTCGAGTTCAAACTCCCGTAATAATTCAAGCATATGATTACCTGCCGTAAAACTAGCTACTTAGGATGGCGAATATGAGAAATGGACAACCTTTTTGGACAGTTTCAAGGCCATGCTACACGAGAACGGACAAGTTCATACAATCCTGAAGTTTCAGTATCTTGTGTCATCACTTTCAGGTCAGGCTGCACAGTCAGTAAAAAACCTACCCCTATAATTGTTCAGTGGCATTAAAATTACTTTACGATCGATACCAAAACAAACGTCTTATCGCATCTACCCAGATAAGGCAATTGCTAGACATTCAAACTATTTGGAAGGAATCCGCAGTAGAATTACTACAATTAATTATTATTTCAAAGAGTAACTTAAGTGCAGATAAGGCACTCATTATTGACATACCTTTATATTACCTACTTCTTGTCCATCTCTTTAAACATAGAATTGATACTATGACAAGGAGAGAAGGGGAGTTAATAATTTATGATAAGTCATTCCCAGCATTATATAGTTTCATTGAAATTTTGGAACGCTGAAGGCAGACATTATAAAATATAAGGCCTTTTTATAATGAACACATCAATTTAGGCAAACATGAAATTAATTTCAAGGTGATGAGATTGCCTCGACACACCAACTCAATAGTTAGCATTTCACAAAGACTGTGCCATTACTGTGGTAATAACACCCAGAGTCTGTACAAATTTAATGATTTCTGGTATGCCAGTTTGTATGATAAGAAGCAATAAGTCAAACAAAGAGGTTTATGTTTCAACTGCTTACAAAATGGTCACAGTGTAAATGAAAGTCCTAGCATACACAAATGTAAAAATTGTGGTGCCCTCACAATACATTTATTCACAATGAATGGCGTTTGCCAGTAGGTGTGCATAAAAATGAAGTTAGGTCAAGTCAAAATAGTGGGTACCATGTCAGCACGTACTAACAGGGTCTGGATGAGTATGAACAACAAGACAAAGCTTGTTTGAGTCCTACTCAGGGCAGCTATTGTAGTCTCAAAAAGCGATGTCGAACTCAAGTTTTATTTTCTACAGCGATCATAAAGGTCAAGGACAACCTGTGTCACACTCACCCCTGCGGGGTACATTGGGAATGTGGTTCACAGTCGAACTTCATCATGAAGTCACTTGCTCAGCGGTTAAAACTGAGACGTCAGCGCAACCTATTGCCAATTAAAGGTATCAATGACATTTTTGGTATACAGCTTCACAAAGAGTAGAAGTACAATTATTGTCAAGGTTTTCAGAGTACTCAGCTAATATAACATGCTACGTAATCCCTAATACTACAGGTGTCATGACAGCTACACGTCTAGACATTGATGAGTGGTGTATCCCTGAATACATTAAGCTAGCAGATGATCAGTTTCACATCCCTGGTTATATATACATGCTTTTAGGCTCTGATCTGTTCCTGCACTTACTAAAGTGTGGGTGGCGGACACGTGATAAAAATCATCCTGTACCGCAGAGGACAGAATTGGGTTGGATTCTTGCTAGAAGGATGTCAACGAGTACTGTAAGAAAACAACCAAGATCTTCCACATCATTCTTCTTGATAAATGAGCCTAACCTAAGCTAGCAGGTGCAATGCTTTTGGGAACAAGAAGAGTTTGTATCTTTTCCATACACTGACGAGTAAAGGTATTGTGAGCAGCAATTTATTGATAATACGTCAAGGAATGAAACAGGAAGTTTTGTCATGCGTTTGCTTTGAAGGACAGACCACGCCTCATTGGGTCAATCCATTATCGGTGTCAAGAGCAGATTCCGACATCTGAAAAGGAAATTCTGCAAGAAACAATTTCTTCCAGAAGATTATGTAGGGCTTATGGAGGAGTAGCAGGGCTTAGGCCATATGAAGCTGTTACCTGTACCTCATTACAATCCAGGATCAGAGTGCAATGCTTCTATGGAACCAGCGTTATATTTACCTCATCATGATGTCCATAAGGAAAGTAGTACGACCACAAAGACACGGGTCGTCTTTGATGCTTCTGCTAAATCATAAAGTAGAATGCCATTAAATGATATTTTCAATGGTTGGTCCTACCCTACAACAGAATCTACATTCTATAGTATTGCGTTTCATACAAATGCTATGACTGCTGATATCATTAAGATGTACAGACAAATTCCCATAGATACAAGAGATTTTAATTTACAACGCATATTATGGTGCTCAAACCCAGAAGCACCATTAGAACATTATCAGTTAACAACTGTAATATATTTCACATCATCTGCCTCCTTTTTCGCAACCAGATGCCTCATACAGCTTGCTAATGAATCATAAATTAACTATCCTGAAGCGTCAGAAGCTCTCAGTAGGGATATTTATATGGATGACCTTCTACTTGACCTATCTACTTGACGTTATCCTAGATCATAAGAGAGAAACACAACTCCCATTCAAGTTCAACCGCTTGAGGGAGTATAGACTCTGGGTTTATTATGGCATCCTGAACTGTATTAATTACAATTTGATATATCTGTGAAGGTTCATAAAGGTCCAGTCATTAAAAGTATAGTACTAGGTATCATATCTTCAATCTTTGATCCACTCACACTCACACCTGCGGAGTACTTTGGGATTTTGGTTCATAGTCGAACTTCATCACGGAGTCACTTGCTCAGCGGTTAAAACTGAGACGTCAGCGCAACCTATTGCCAATTAAAGGCATCATTGACATTGCTTTTACAGCTTCAAAAAAGTAGAAGTACAATTAATGTCAAGGTTTTTAGTGTACTCGGCTAATATAACATGCTATGTACTCCATAATATTACAGGTGTTATACCAGCTACACGTGTAGACTTTGGCGAGTGGTGTATCCCTGAAGACATTAAGCTAGCAGATGATCAGTTTCACATCCCTGGTCATATAGACATGCTTTTAGGCTCTGATCTGTTCTATCACCAGTGATACTTTATTACAAGAAATTTATGCAGTGCTTATCGTAAGGTCTTTTTTAGTGCAATGATGTACTTCCCATAGAAATGCAAGAAGAATTTAGTTTGCTTTAAAATCATATGCTACGGTACTCTACGAGTGGGAGGTCGTTTGCAGCATGCTGAGATTGAGTACGACAAGAAACACTTGATCATATTGACAACAAGCTCCAACTTCACAAGATTAATCATTCAAAATGAGCGTCTAAGACTACTTCATGCTGGGTCACAGTTGTTAATTGCAGCTCTAAGACTACAATATTGGATAGTGAATGGCAAGAGTAATGTACGCCAAATAATACACAAGGGTATTAAATGCTTCCTGCTAAAGGAAAGGGCAGCTCAACAACTAATGGGACAGTTACCAGAAAATCATGTACGTTCAGCTAGGCCATTTCTGAACTGTGATGTAAATTACGCTGGTCCATTCTTAATTATTCAAGTTGGGAGGAGTAGCAAGGTCAAGGTAAAATACTACACAGCGTTTTCCTATATTTTACAACAAAGGTTATCCATATTGAACTAGTAAGCGATCTGACAACAGAGGCCTTCATAGTGGCATTTCATAGTATTTCTTCCAGACGCGGAGGAAGTAACAATATCCACAGTGATAGTGGTATTAATTTTATTAAGGTTAATAATTATCATCGATTTGTTTTTAGATTATTTAAAAATGATAAGTTTAAGGAACAAGTGGCTGGTTTGGCAAGTATTGAAGGTATACAACAGAATATTATCCCTCCGGGATCACCACATTTTGGTGGCTTTTGGGAAGCGGGTGTCAAGTTGATGAAATTCCACATGATACTTAATGTAGGCAATACAAGTCGAGCCTTTGAAGAGTTGTGTACAGTCTTAGCACAAATTGAAGTTTGCCTGAATTCTCGTCCTCTTTGTCAATTATCAGCTGATCCCAGTGATCCTCAAAGTCTGACCCCGGGTCATTTCTTGATAGGTGGACCTATCGCTGTAATACCAGAGTCAAACTACGCACAAATTCTAATGAATAGACTGTCTAGGTGGCAACTGGTTCAACAAAACACCCAGCGATTGTGGAAGTTGTGGCCATCCGACTCCTTAAGCCAGCTCTAGCAGCGTTTCAAGTGGACTACTGTATCCCCCGATCTTCAACAAGGGATGGTTTTGCTCCTGAAGGATGATGATGTTCCCCTTATACGGTGGAGACTAGCAGTGATAGAAGAAATCGATCGTGGTCTTGACAATCGTGTTCGAGTATATTCCATTCACCGTAGGAATTGACTTGTGAAAGGCCTTTTTTCCTACCATAAATCTACTATATAGTAGGATATTGTTAGGAAAAAAGACCTTTCAGAGAGTAATTCCTAACCGTGAATGGAATATAGCTACTGTCCGTACGTTATCTAGTGTTGTGAAACGGGGGATACAAAAGCTGTGTCCCCTACCAATTGACTCAATCGACTAATGTACAGTAGTGCTTCCATTTAAAACCTTCCAACTTTGTTGTTAAAAATATGTGTTACTTTTGGTGGTTGGTGTGTTGTGTATTGTGTCTCTATGCATTTACTATGAGCATTTTTCTTTACTGTTGTCGCTTTCTGTTGTCATAGCCCTGTAGTCGGTTTTATTTATCTAAAATGAAGCGACCGAACAGGGTGCTCATTTGTGCGAGTGATTTAATAAATTCATAATTAATTCTGACTTTTTTTAATTCAGTGTTCCTCCTTTTTGTTATAGATAGGGATTCCTCAGCCGTCAATTACGAATACTAATTAAGGTCATAGATTGAAAAAAGTGAATAGAAGACAGATACTACAAATGCAACCACAAGAGGTGATGATAAATTAATAGTTAGAAATACAATGTGGGAAATCAACCGGTTTTCGAGTAAAACATAAATTTTACCTCCTGGAACAAAGCTAATAGCACCATTCAAGTCCAATTATGTTATTCTAGATAATTATGTCAATGTATCTAAACTTTCACTCCCCCCCTTTGTCTCTTATACTTGACTAACTTGTAGAATTACAAAATAAAATGTCGAGCTTAATAATGCAGATACGTGGCGGTCATCTTAAATAAATCTGCATCTTTTTACAACTACATTTTTTTTCTAAATAAATTTAAAAATCATTTACTGATTCTTTCATTGACATTAAGACCATATAGATATAAAAACGTATAAATTTACTAGGCCCGCCAATTTTGAATGGAGTTTCCAGTTTGATAGTTATTTTCTTCTCCAAAAATATTTTTGAGGAAAAGCTCACACAGATGCAACAGGTTTCTCTTGATCGTTTCAAAAATTTTTGTATCTAATGATCAAATAACATAATAGTTGCGAACGATCGCAGAGTAGGTACCTAAAATTGTATTTATAGGTCCTAGTGTACCAATCAGGTTCTTCTTTTTTTAGAACTTTTAGTGAAAAAAAAATCGTGGGAATATGTTATTTAAGGAAATATATCAATCAAGAAAATTTTGCTGATGTTTAAATGTATTTGGAAACAATTGAAGGCCACAAATCTAGATCAGCTATTACAAATCTGCTCCAGAAAGTCTGAAACTCATTTATAGTAACTATGTGCACCGATCTTATAATACTGTATCAAGGGCTGGTACAGCCTGATATTGAATGTAGGCCTACTAAGATGGAAAAATAAAGCAAACCACTTTACTAACTTAGTTGTTGGTACATGTGTAATGTATCATCCAAAGGATGACCACTGTAATTCTAACATTGACTTTGTGAACATTATAATATATGAGACTAAAAAAGAGAAAACACGATTGTATGAATAAAATATTTAATAAACAAATAAATAATATTAAATAAGTATTTGAAAAAAATTTATCTAATAATTTCAATTATATATTTGGATACAATTTTATATGGATGGACACTTTAATTTATTCCATACGTTTACTAAATTATCTAGATATTCAGAATGAAATTAATCTTTATTTAGATTAATACATCCCTCAGAATTGTAAAAAGAAAATCCTACATATGAGCACAACCGCGTTGAAGCTACAATGTATTTTTAAATACCCTACCCGTACAGTTGTGTTGACTTGATGAACGCAAGGGAGGCTCTGTCCAATGTATGCACATTGCCACTGGGGTAGGGGGAAGAGGGGCTAGCCCCTAACCCTACATTATTTATTCATTCCAACTCTACCTGCAACAATGTTCCAGTATGCCCATAACTCTTCTCACAACAGAACGAGTAGTAGGGAGAAAAAACAAGTCACAACTTGCCAACGTGACAACACTAAAAAATCCCTAAATCTCATTTATAGGTTACAATGGTTGGGGCGAGAGGGGCGTTAGGAGAAGAGAAATATCGATAAGTTATAGTAAAATAAAACAAAAAATTGTGTCAAATGGCTAGGACATTTAAACGTTTTTATTTACTCGCTGCAATTTCAGTGGCCACTTAATGTTTCTAAAATAGATCTAAAAAATCTATATATATAGTATTGCATCCTTCTACCCGTTCGAGCTATAAGCTCATTATCATTTGTTTAATATAAAATATAAAACTTAGCTATCACCCAAATTTGTATTACATTATCTTTTAAAATTGGTTCACTTACGATTCTATTATCCTTTAATCGAGTATTATCGTGTCTCGTTTGTAAATAAATAAATATATATATATTAAATAATCCTATTTTGAGGTCAACAGTTTAAAGTATTTTGGGTTCTTAAGGCGAAGCAGCAAACGGGACAATAGTTCAATTTATACCAACAAATATAATACACAATGAATAAACAAGACAATCTTTACATTTATTAAAAAATAGCTCTTGAAACAATTGATAGGAAGAAGGGAAGTAATATTCATAATATTCATATTTCATACATGTTTGACTTTTTTTTATTGTTTCTCTTTTTATGTGTTTTTTATTATGTACAATACAAACGGCTGGCGCGGGGTAACATTTTTGTATATATATATTGTAAGAGTTCTATATACAGCTCTCCTGTATCCTGTGTGACGTGGTAACCACTTCCGGTCCGAGCTTGCTATGCAGCGAGCCTGATGGTGTCAGGTCGGCGGGAAGCGCTCTGATTGGACTAGACGCCGTGACGCCCTTGTGCGCACGCATGCTGCACACCTAGATGGATATAACCACAAATAAAGTATACTAAAAGTCGATCCAAAAAAAAGGTTCCAATATCCTTGTTTAGATATACTGAATTTAAATAACTATTTTTTTTAAATCAATCAAATTGAAGAGTATTATTGATAAATAATCTTGGAGTTGGTTTAGCTGCCTATAGTTAAAACACAGCATATGTAATATGTTCTACTAATATTTTGAAACATTCCTCAATTTTTTAAATCAATATTTCACTCATAGTTTAAGTAACGTTTGTACCCATGTATTGATATTTTAACTAGAGGAAAATTAATTCATAAATGTTTGAAAAAAAAAACTATTTTATTATAATAAAAACTAGCTTAATGCTTTTGACCATATATGTGTAGTGAATGTTTATCAATTTTTTTTATTCCTACAAATTCCCCAAACATTTATTTAGCTTATTCATTTAAATCTTGAATACAATGATAGGGTAAGAGAAGAGGTAGGTACTATATAAATGAAATGTAACCGTGTTTTAATAAAGGAGTAATATAACTGTATTTGTTTTGAAAACTCTTTCGATACACCTTATTAATATTCTATTCTGACCTTTCCATCGTCGATAAACCGTAATATATAAGTCTTAAATTTTATTCAGCATCCCTATCCATACAAGTTTCCTCCTTACTATATTCCTGAAGTTTTAAAGCAGAGATTGTAAACTGGTCATTTTAGGTCAGTTTTCAGTCGATCATGTAAGAAAACGACACCAAAATTTAAATACGTTTACTAAATTATCTAGATATTCAGAATGAAATTAATCTTTATTTAGATTAATACATCCCTCAGAATTGTAAAAAGAAAATCCTACATATGAGCACAACCGCGTTGAAGCTACAATGTATTTTTAAATACCCTACCCGTACAGTTGTGTTGACTTGATGAACGCAAGGGAGGCTCTGTCCAATGTATGCACATTGCCACTGGGGTAGGGGGAAGAGGGGCTAGCCCCTAACCCTACATTATTTATTCATTCCAACTCTACCTGCAACAATGTTCCAGTATGCCCATAACTCTTCTCACAACAGAACGAGTAGTAGGGAGAAAAAACAAGTCACAACTTGCCAACGTGACAACACTAAAAAATCCCTAAATCTCATTTATAGGTTACAATGGTTGGGGCGAGAGGGGCGTTAGGAGAAGAGAAATATCGATAAGTTATAGTAAAATAAAACAAAAAATTGTGTCAAATGGCTAGGACATTTAAACGTTTTTATTTACTCGCTGCAATTTCAGTGGCCACTTAATGTTTCTAAAATAGATCTAAAAAATCTATATATATAGTATTGCATCCTTCTACCCGTTCGAGCTATAAGCTCATTATCATTTGTTTAATATAAAATATAAAACTTAGCTATCACCCAAATTTGTATTACATTATCTTTTAAAATTGGTTCACTTACGATTCTATTATCCTTTAATCGAGTATTATCGTGTCTCGTTTGTAAATAAATAAATATATATATATTAAATAATCCTATTTTGAGGTCAACAGTTTAAAGTATTTTGGGTTCTTAAGGCGAAGCAGCAAACGGGACAATAGTTCAATTTATACCAACAAATATAATACACAATGAATAAACAAGACAATCTTTACATTTATTAAAAAATAGCTCTTGAAACAATTGATAGGAAGAAGGGAAGTAATATTCATAATATTCATATTTCATACATGTTTGACTTTTTTTTATTGTTTCTCTTTTTATGTGTTTTTTATTATGTACAATACAAACGGCTGGCGCGGGGTAACATTTTTGTATATATATATTGTAAGAGTTCTATATACAGCTCTCCTGTATCCTGTGTGACGTGGTAACCACTTCCGGTCCGAGCTTGCTATGCAGCGAGCCTGATGGTGTCAGGTCGGCGGGAAGCGCTCTGATTGGACTAGACGCCGTGACGCCCTTGTGCGCACGCATGCTGCACACCTAGATGGATATAACCACAAATAAAGTATACTAAAAGTCGATCCAAAAAAAAGGTTCCAATATCCTTGTTTAGATATACTGAATTTAAATAACTATTTTTTTTAAATCAATCAAATTGAAGAGTATTATTGATAAATAATCTTGGAGTTGGTTTAGCTGCCTATAGTTAAAACACAGCATATGTAATATGTTCTACTAATATTTTGAAACATTCCTCAATTTTTTAAATCAATATTTCACTCATAGTTTAAGTAACGTTTGTACCCATGTATTGATATTTTAACTAGAGGAAAATTAATTCATAAATGTTTGAAAAAAAAAACTATTTTATTATAATAAAAACTAGCTTAATGCTTTTGACCATATATGTGTAGTGAATGTTTATCAATTTTTTTTATTCCTACAAATTCCCCAAACATTTATTTAGCTTATTCATTTAAATCTTGAATACAATGATAGGGTAAGAGAAGAGGTAGGTACTATATAAATGAAATGTAACCGTGTTTTAATAAAGGAGTAATATAACTGTATTTGTTTTGAAAACTCTTTCGATACACCTTATTAATATTCTATTCTGACCTTTCCATCGTCGATAAACCGTAATATATAAGTCTTAAATTTTATTCAGCATCCCTATCCATACAAGTTTCCTCCTTACTATATTCCTGAAGTTTTAAAGCAGAGATTGTAAACTGGTCATTTTAGGTCAGTTTTCAGTCGATCATGTAAGAAAACGACACCAAAATTTAAAAAAAAAAATATTTTTGAGTTTTCAAATTATCAAATATATCAAGTACTTTCAAATATTATTTGAGTATGATGAAAATAATATCTAATGGTCAAAAACACTAATGTTACAAGACCTTAATCATTAAATCTATGTTTTATTTATTAGATCTCTTTTTATTAAAAGGTGAATAAATAAATATTTAAAGAAGGTTGATTATAGAAAATAATTATAAGTTATGTAGTACAAAAAAAGTATAGATGATAAACGATGTATGGACTTTGATACTTTTGTAAGTAAATCGTAATATAAAAAAGTTGCCCACTCATTGTCTAAAGTATATATGGTACTCACATTGTTCACTTCGTTGTGAATTTCTTTGGCAATATGTCGGTGGTTGAGCTGTTCTCTTTGGGGCGTCGCTTCGTCTTCGTCCTCTGAGCCCCCTACGGTCTTTTTCCTCCGCCGCTGAGGGGGCGTTTTGTACATTTTCATGAAGCCTTTCAAGGGACGTCTTTCTGCGCCAAGCAATCAGAAGATTCGCAGTAATTATTAAAGTACGTACCCAATAAAATAATTTTACGAAACCACAATGTATTAACACACATTATATTTCTTGAATTACATTTTTATACAAGACAATATTTTAATTTATTCTAGGGGACTATATGATTTACTAATACTATTTGGTTCTAAATATTCCCCCCACTGTTAGTAAAATTAAAATATACTTTTAATACCTCTAATTAATAGAATGAAAGAGGGTTAGTAAGTGACACGTGAATTTCTTAAACAAGTAATTTCAAGTTAAATATAAAAAATAGTTCAAAAATGAAACTTTGACATGGAAATCGAACATAAGACCTTTGGTTTGGCATGCCAATTCTCTACCACTAAAATAACCAGGAATAATATGTTCAGGGTCATTCTTCACTAATTGGTGTTGATGTAGGTTACGCGCGAAAAGGCAAGTGTTTTTGCATTTTTTATAACTACATATTTTATGATAGAAATAAATAAAATATTGCTTCAGTATAAATATAAAGTTTAATTTTCTTCATATAGTGATATTATCAGTTGTTTGTTATCAATCATGAGCATAGTGGAATTAGATGACCATCTTCTTAAACGAAGAGAAAAAGTTTGTCATTCATTTTAAGGACACCTTGAACAAATACTAAGGAAATATTAAGGTCACTTTGTGAATAAAGATAAACACTTTGTTTTTAACTGAAACAATATTTCACGTATATTGGCAAAAAATCTCTTTTGATATAAAAGCTGCATTTACCCTTATCTTCTCTAGATTCCTATACATCCTCACTTTGAGGCAAATTCCAGTATTTCTCAGGGGTAAAATTTTGGCGCACATTAATTGATGTCCACTATTTGATTCCTGTGTCCATATTACTTTTTTTTAAGTGAGGATATACTCGCATCTAGATATATTTTGTTAAAATTTAAAAATGACACCTGGACACGGGAATCGAACCCGTAATGGCAGTAATAAGCCAACAACCGAGTCAAAGGTGGCTAAGTTATCTGATAGCTCGTGATCTTAATATATCACACATTTGTATCCGACGATTTCCACACGTCCATCATAGACTCTGCCTTAAAATATGAGTGAATAATGACCCTGGGCACGGGACGATTCCTGGATAGCTCAATTATTAATGCATTGGTGTACTAAGCCAAAGGTCTTGGGTTCGATTCCCATATCCAGGTGTCATTTTTCAGTTTTAAGTTTATATAGATGGTTGAAAACTATATCCAGATAATTAGATCTCCCCATTTAAAAACAAAGATTGATTAAGTTCACGATTCAAAGGTATACGATTTGACTTTGTCCAAATACAATGTGATGCAATTATTTTTTATAAATTGGTGATTTTCAGTCCTCACTCTTATAACGCACTCTATTTTATAAAATAATCATACATGGGGTACATTTATTATACGTAACTATCCAACATATAACCATGGATAAAAAGTGCAATCAATAAACATTCATTTTAATTATTATTTTTATGATCATCAAAAATATGATTTATTGGAATAACTCCAGAACAAAGAAGTAAGTATATTTTATTATTGTAAGAATTTTATTCCCAGTTATTTTCGTAAAACGAATTCATGGTTTGTGATATAGTGATTAAAATCGGGGGTAAATACTTATAGAAAAATAAGAATTCTTAATTGGGTTTCTATCATAAATATATATAGTCACAAGAGATTATTAAATCATTTTTCATTCTTTTATATATCACCTCTTTTTTATTTATTTTTACAAAAATATTATCTTCTCATTAATTCAAGATTACAGATTATGGGAAATAAATAATTATTAATTAATTTAGCACTGCATATTACTATACGTGAGGAATATACGCTTAAGTACTAATAAGGATAGTGGGTTAGGAATTTGGTATATTATTATTATTATTAGCACCGCGTCTTACTACCCGTTCGGGCTATACGCACTTACGCTAATGTGTAATGGTAGGGTGATTGTGAGATGAAATGGAGGACCTACAGTTTTACGTGGAGTCCAAACAATGGTGGAGCCCTGGCATTCCTCACATTCACAAAATGTCTTGTCAGAGATGAAGGAAGGGTTTGGTAATCAGATAAATCTTTGCCGGGACCAAGGATTGAACCCCGGTCGCCAGCATAGAAGTCTGACACCTTACCCCTATACTACCAGGTCACCAATTTGGTATAATATAAAGGAAGTGAAATGGAATTTGCGTGGAGGGAGAGTCGAAAACAATTGAGGGATAACCACCCTCAGTTCACCCGAGCGAGATTCGAATCTCAATTTTCCCATCCTCGACAGTCTAGCTCAGCATTAAACTAGCGCGTTAGCTAACTACACCACCGAAACGGGTAAAGAAAATTTTTAAACCAAATTAAAAATGAGCTTAGCAAATTACAACTACAAATAAGTTTATTTTTCCGTGTTAAATGCCTAACTACCGGTCTAGGATATTCTCATATTTGATACAATCAAGTATAAACGAGGAGGGCTTAATTTATAATTTATTCCGTGTGTTGCTGACGTTAGTAATTTTCCATTTAATGAACTATTAACCGTGCTTTTTTTCAAGGTCTTAAAACAGCTAGGTATTCGATACAATCTTCACAGTGCAAATTTCAGAAAACTGGTACTTCTTACTATGATATCGATTAATAAATCTAACCAGCACTGAAATATAGTAATAATAATATTTCCTCATAAGAAAAATTAAGTGCGGTGAAAAACGCGACTCAAATTACAGTTAAGTTAGAATATTTTTGGCACTGTATTTCTAATTTTATTATTATGATAACAATTTTAAATAAATAATGAAAATTATATGTTTAAATATGTGTTATAAGATTTATTATTTTTTTCTTTGTTTATGTATTGTTAGACGATCTCATTTATGTTCATTTTGTGTTTATTGGTGGTGACGGTAAGTTCAACATTCGAATCCAGGGTGGGTGTTTTGAGGTTTTTCTTAAAACTGGTTCCCCCCTCTTTCTAAAAATGTGGATAGATGTTATATTATGTATTTACATCTTTGAAAGCACAATATTAAAATATGTGTTTTAATCCATGTGGATCACATATTGATACGTGATGACAGCCCTCAAGATTAGTCCTTAACGTGGGATAGAAGGGGATGCGAGAAAGATCCAATATTTTTGTTTTTATGTCAAAACTTTTTTTTGGCCAAAATAAATAAACTATTGCTCCAGTACAAAAATAGAATTTAACTTTCTTCACATGGTGATCTCACCATTTCTTGAATATCTATCAAGTGTGTCCTGTAATTTAATTACAGTTTTTCGTTTGAAAAAGTTTTTCTTCTAATGCCACTATGCTCATGCTGGATATTCAATTTATTTTAGCCAAAAATGTTTTGCTGTAAAAACTGCAAAAACACCATCACTTTCTCGCATCTTCCTCGTTCCCACAATCATAGTTTTATCAAATTTAATTAAATGAATGTGTGACCTGGTGGTCTAGGGGTAAGGACTTCTGTGCTGGCGGTCCGGGGCTCAATCCCCGGTCCCGGCACAGATGTATCTGAATACCAAACCCTTCCTTCACCTCTGACAAGACGTGTATTAATCACAACTTGTGAATGTGTGGAATTCAAGGCCTCCACCGTGGTTTGGATCTCACGTTAAACTGTAGGTCCTCCACTTTATCTCACTATCACTCGACCTTCACACATGATCGTAAGTGCGTACAAACCGAACGGGTAGTAAGACGTGGTGATGATGATGATGATAATAATAATCATTATTATTATTATAAAAATAAAAACTGTATGAACTTGTTTCAATTCCCATGCTTTCACTTACTTAAAAGTAATATATATTATTTGAGTTTAATTCGATTGGATACTAGGAGGGAATAAATAAATAAATATAATGTTTAATTATAGGCCTATAAATACATATACGTAAATTTGTAAGATTGATTACCAGTTTTAATTCACTAGACAAATTAATAAGGGATAGTACTGTAAGAGGATTTGTCACTCAATTTGAACCCTTTTGCCCTTTACAAAATCCTGTTTGAGGGGCTTGAATCGATGTTCTATATTCAATTAATTTGGTAATTGGGTTCCAAATCCTGGTCTATGCGTGATAAAGTTTGTTTTTACTTAACTTATCTCCCATTCTCTCCTCGTAGAATCGAGTATATCTCTTTCTTTTCAGCTCTACCCACTCATCCTCACCCCATTATAGTATTAAAATAAGGCCTTGATGGGTAGTAATACGTGATGCAAAAAAAAAGTTGTGCACTTAGCTTTGATACTAAAATACATTAGGTGTAGTGTTAATAATTTAGGTTAAGTCATGGACCCTTTGTGTAGGACACATCACACGCATGGAGAATAAGGGTGTTAGGACTACATATGGCAATAATAATGTAAGGTTATAACAGCTTTCATTACCCATGCTCCAACACCATGTTTACTTGATGTTGTACTGGCCGGTACACAAGTCTAGCGTGACATGACCTCACACACAATGGAAATAGAGAGAGAGGGAGAGTGAAGAAGCGTGTAGGGCAGGAGGGGGTAGGGGTGAAGGGAGAGGGAATTATTCATGAGACGTGGTACCCCATGAGCCTCATTACGCTAGCCACTTCCGACATATCCATCAACATGAGAGTAGCTCACAAGAATTACCAGTTGTTCCAACCAACCCTCACCACCCACCCCCCTTCCATTTCAACCCCCAAATACCGAACAAATGGCACGCACTTAATTACTTTGCACTAGGTAATAATGGTGAGGGGAAAGAGGAAGGACAAATGCTAGCACTCCTTCCCCTGTCCTCCACCAACTCTCTTACTACTCCCTCTTCACCGACCTCCATTTCTGCCCCAACCAAGTGGCGATGATTCGGCTAAAAGTGGGTCCCCACGAAATGACAACCGTCATGAGTTATTCCTGTATCAAAGAAAGCGATGATCAAAAAAGACAGATAAATAGAAAGTCCAAATATGAAATTAGGTGTAACATACGTGAAGGAAAAGTAAATAATAAAACATTAAAGCTCTTTGTGTGCGCAAAAATCTGTGTGAACCCTTTTTAAGAATTAAAAGAAGTGAAATAATGAAGAAAAATAAATTTAAAGCACGCTGGTGTGGAAACTTTGTACTGGCGTCATTGCTAATTATATATAGTTTAGTTAAACTGAAGAAAATGTTTGTTTAAACTAACTCGGAAGACTATTTGGCATGTGGAGATACTGTTGGAGGTTTTTTTTAAATTATAGAGCAATGTTGACTCAGTTTATTTAATATATCTTTTAATTTTAAAATGTTTGTTTAGATATTTTGATCAACATTTTAGTTATAGTGATATTTGAATAATGTATTGTAATTATATAATAATGTACAGTGATACATAGATTAATTTAATGAGGAAAACTCATTTATTTGAAATATCTATCTTGCACTATATAAGAACACGAGAAATTCTATTAGTAAGAATGAAAGGGCCTATCAATTTTTCTGGGAAAAGTATTTTCATATAACTTCCAGGGTATTTTTACATGCCACAATTAGCATGGAACCGACGATCTGGAGAAGGTAGTGCTACGGATTATAATCGATAAACAGATCTGAATACTCCACCCCAACTGGGTATGAATCCATGAACATTGGGTACTGAGGCGAGAACCTTAACCCAAGACCACCAAGATCGTCAAAATACTTTTTCAAACTGTTTAGTAATTAATTCTAGAATCTAGTATTTAGTATTTAGTAATACGGGTAGGTATTTGATACATATTATACCGTCTACTTTTAATTAAGTATTATTTTTAAAGTAGTTTTAATATTGATTAAGTTTATTACTAAGAATAAAAACAAATTAATATATTTAATAACGTTTGTATTGATAGTCACATGGTATAGAGAGTCAGGGTCACATTATATACTTAATTGCTAGTTTTTAATCTCATTTATTTGAGGTATTAAAGGTGCACTTTCTGAACCAAACGATTATATCAGAACACGACCTATAAACTAACTTAAATTCCAGACCAGACACAACATCCAGACACCGTTCATTAATTCATCACTAATTTCACCAATGATACATTTTTGGTCCTGACTTGAATCGAAACATGGACCTTTATCTCAGTATATAGACACGCTGCCAAGTGAGCTAAAGTGAGGAATTGATTGATAGTAATGAATTAAATGAGGTGACTTTCTAAATTAAATTGGATCAAAAGTGGTTTTCCCAACACCTATTTACGCTAATTAGAATGCATTTTATTTTCAAAAATTATTATTTCTCCACCAAAGAATAGGCTTTTATATAAACTGCGTTAAAAATTGACACTCGAACTCTATCTTATATTTTTGATTAGTAAGAGAATGAAACTAGTTTAATCATTAAAAATATTAAAACTAAAACTACAAGTGTTAGAGCATTTTTTTTAAGAACGCAGTGTGTTTTGGAAGCCCAAGGTTCAATCAGAACTTTATTAAGAATGGGGGATATATTTAAATTTAAATTTCTCGTTACTTAAATTCAAGAAAATTAATTTAAAGCTCAAAATCGTAAATCATTTTTGAATACGAGTGTATGACAGATAAAAAAGGAACTGTATATTTTTTAAATTATTCCATAGAAATTTTCAAAATTTAAAAAAAATCAATAAAAAATATCTATCTCTTAAAACATAGAACTTGATAATAGGATAACATTTGAGTTGCATGTAGCTTTATGAAGGCAAGTCATTAAATAAAATAACTCTCTGGTAAGTCTACGAAACTATTTTTCCCTGGTTTGTTCTTAGATACAAATCATAAAACAAAAAATTTGGTATCACTTGAAAATCATTAGAATTTTGTTAGATATTGTGAAAATAACTAGATTAACATAAATTTCTAAGATTCAATGTCAAGTTTGTATTGTGTTTATCCATAGTACCTCCGATAATATCAAATAATAAATTTTATAATTTCTAACAAAATGATAAAAGTAACATTTTATGAAAGAGCCCTGGCTAAATTTTGAATCAGTTATATCTTCAAAGTTGTTGAACGTAATAGTTTTGTATTGTATATGTTTTGACGCTTCCCTTAAATAATGATGTACCATTCGATGCAGATCATCACAGTAAAAAAGCCAATCCTAAACCAAATTAAAATTATCATTCTCATAAACAGTTTCTAGCCATGGGAACGGTTTGTATCGAGCATAAACCTCTCCGTTTACTCCTGTTTTCCCATCACTTTTCTTCCTCCATAAAGACCTAGTCCACTTCTCTCCTCTTTACACTCTTCCATAACCCCCAGGTCTGGGTCTTCCTCTTAATCTCATGGCTGCCACCTCCATTTACTCCTGTTTTCCTAACAATTTTGTTCCTTCACAAAGACCTAATCAAATTCTTCTTTACACTCTTCCGTAATCCCCAGGTCTGGGTCTTCCTCTTAACCCCCCTGGCTGCCACCTCCATTTACTCCTGTTTTCCCACCACTTTTCTTCCTCCATACAGACCTAATTAACTTCTCTCTTCATTACACTCTTTCGCCATTCCCGGGTCGGGGTCTTCCTATTAACCTCATTTCTGCCAACTCAATTTTAAGCACTCTCCTTGGAATCCTCTCCTATTACATCCTCTACACATGACCACACCATCCGAATATCTCTTTATTTTTCTTCTTCACCCTCTTTCGCTCATCCTTCCATTTATTACTCTGTTAATCCTTGTTACTCCTAGCCTATTCCTCAGAAATGTCATCTCATTCACCTGTTTACAGGTCTTATTCCTTTCCTTCAGTACCCGGGCTCCGGATTCATACTGCAAGATATGACGTTACAATTAAAGAGCGTATATTATCCCTATGAATAAAAATGCATTATATATAACAGTTTTTTTAATTGTATTGGGAAAAAATTCCTCCTATAGAAAAAAACAGGACAAAGTTATCAATGAAAGAATATAACCCGTTTGTAATATAATATTTTAAAAATAACTCCGATATTGCAGTGTTGTAGAATTTTTAATACTTCACTCCAGATTATATAATATTGCCAACTAACCAAATCACAACAAACAAGGGTAAATCCCTCCTACACTCAACGAGCGAAACGTGGTTACTATTCCTGGAATTCCTACCCAATTTATTATAAAACGTATTGATATTTTATTTGATATACATAGTTCCCAGTATTATGACTATTAAAGAAGAAAATCCAAACTTAGAGAGTTATTGAATTAAATCCACTTTCATTAATTTGCCCTGTAAAACCTCTAATATTTCAATTATAGTTATACTGATTTCTTTATTTGCTTATTGTAAATACCTTTTTGAATGCTTATACTTTTACTGCTCCCTAATTATTTTTAATTTTTATTATTCCCAATTTTTTTGTAAATATTCATCATTATTTAACATTATTTATCAATGATGGTTTATCTTATTCTTTTGTGTAGCTTTACGCGCTTTTAAGGTACTACTGTAACTTTCAATGCTGTCTTGTTATATATCTTATGACTGGTTGCAAAGCACTATAATAAAGGAAATTGAAGTTGAAAATAGAAAAATTTATTATTGTTGTTTTGTGGCTAATAATACTTATTTTTCTTTTTTACAACCATCATGCCCTTTAATTATCCGAAAAAACCTTTGTCATGAATCATTTAAATTGATCGGTGTTTTACTATATTTTTAAGCCAAATTTTGCATATTTTAAAATATATTAAAACTGACATTTTTGTATGTTTTAAAAAATATTAAAATCAGATCCATCATTTTAAGGAATATTTTTTGGGTAGTTTATTTACTAAACCCTTAAATTAAAAGAAAACTATCCTCTTATTATAAAAGGCTTTTAGACCTATATTTCGAGATAATCATTGCAGCTAAGCAATTTGAAGGGTGTGGATCCGATTCTCTGTTTATCCCTCCAAACAATCTATGTTCGAAACGTGCCTGGCAAGCGAGGAGTAATGTTTTAGGCCCTATGGATAGCTGCCGTTGTTTTCGGCTCTTAGTGGAGGCCTCGTTTCTTTTTACCGGCCATGAGTGAGGCTCTTTTCCGGTCCATGGAGTCACAAGCCTTCTACAAGTATTTATGGCCGAGGTACTGAACCAGAAAGTGGAGTAGTGAGGCAGAGAAGTCAGAGGAGAGGATGCTTATTTTAAGGGTGTGTTTCCCCCCCCTAGGTAGCGTGGGGGATGAAATGGACTACCACCAAGAACGCGATGCTAAAAAAACAAAAAAAGCTCCAGATGTCCAGAAAAAATACAACATAGCTTAGTATAGTCTTAAACGTTATGATTTGTAACCCTCACCGTGTAAAAACAATACGAATAAAATATAATAAGGAAGATTTTTTTTAAAAAAGTCAATAAGAATACAAAAGACAGAAATACCATATAGAAGCGAAAGACGAAATTGCAAGTAGATAAATTGGATCCTGACATCTGGGAAACGCTCACATCGGAAAATATTTTCTTTTTCTTCTAAATGGTTATATTCAAAAGCCACGACACAAAAAGCTAGAATATAAAAATGAAAAAGTGAAGGGAAGAGAGAAAGTAAATAGGGAAAAAGTAAAGTGAGGAAGTATGTAATCTACTGCTTAAGGCTACAGGATTGAATGAATTCGCAGAACATCTCGAGAAGAGAAAGAGATTGAAAATTTTATTTTTTTATCTCAATTTTCTAAAAGATCATGTTTTTGACGAAGCCAATAGTGTGATCTTTGTTTAAGTACTATTAATTTTTTTTTGTATCGTACGAGTGATTTTATCTCATGATACATAAATACATATAATTAAAGAAATTAATTTTCGTGTAAATAATTAATAAAATTTTCTATTACAAACAGATATTAAAACTATCTTCTCAACATTTCAAAACGAATCCTATTTCTAAGCTATCTAGACAAAAACTATTTTACGATATATTATTTAATCCTCCTTTATTGCAGCCAAGCTCGAAAACTGACGAGAATTGAGATTAAACAGCTCTTTATGCAAAGTTTTAAAGAACCACCTATACTTTATTCCTGGTGGTAGTTAATTTCAGGTAGTTTTACCTCATCCCTTTTTCACAAACCACCAGCTATATAAACCCTCCTCTATACCCCTGAGAAAAGTTAAGGGGTCGTTTAATTAATAATATCCATAATTTACCACAGTGAACCTGCCAGGTATGGTTTTAATTTTTTACCAAGTTTTGAACTACGAAAAGCTCATCTCAGTCAAACATTAAAACATTTATTACCTTTTTTAGCCACACAAATTTAAATTCACTACTATCATATATATTGTCCAATGGTGCTTGGGACTCTATGTGTATCACCCTAAGTGAGGAAATTTATAAAATGTTGTGTAAACAATATTATTATTTTTGTTGGAATTAATTTAACGTTTCTACCGTCATATTATTAAATATTGTCCCAGCAGAGATTTATCTGATTACCAAACTCTTCCTTCACCTCTGACAAGACATCTTGTGAATGTAAGGAATGCCAGGTCTCCACCGTGGTTCGGATTCCACGTTTAACTGTAGGTCCTCCATTTCATCTCACAAGCAGCCTACCATTACACATTAGTGTAAGTGCGTGTAACCCGAACGGGTAGTAAGACGCGGTTCTGATAATAATAATAATAATAAAAGTGATATCCTGAGAGATTGAGAAAAACAGCTCCAGTTCATTTTGATTTTCTTAAAAACTGCACACTGTAAAGTTATTGGGAGAACATTAATTCTTATGTATCTGAGTCAAGAATTGTAAGATAGCTGGACAACTACACTTCATTGTGCCCTACCAACAAGTGACATATTTCAAAAACTTATCTTTGTCTTACTACACGTAGGCCTAAGGGCCATACATCTTTGTTAAAATAGAAGTTAGAGATGACGAAGGTATAGTAATAAAATACATATGGTGACCTGGTTGTCTAGGGGTAAGGTGTCGGACTTCTGTTCTGAGGTCTGGGGTTCAATCCTCGGTCCCGGCACAGATTTATCTGATTACCAAACCCTTCCTTCACCTCTGACAAGACATTTTGTGAACAACTTGTGAATGTAAGGAATGTCAGGTCTCCACCGTAGTTTGGATTCCACGTTAAGCTATAGGTCCTCCATTTCATCACACCATCACCCTACCATTACACATTAGCGTAAGTGCGTATAACCCGAATGGGTAGTAAGACGTGGTGCTAATAATAATAATAATAATAATAATAAAATACATATACCCTCATTTGCGCGATGAAATTGCAAAATACCCTTTAGCAAAATCCTCAGTATTCCTAGCAATGATTTAAACCCTTTGACCACTGTCCACAGTAATATCTTGTCTATTGAGAGATAATATCGTTGGACTAGATTATATTAAGCACCATGTTTTACTGACTGTACGCATGTATACTAATTACACTAATGTGTTTGGGACGAGGATGATGAAATTAAATGAAGTGTACCCGCATCAGTGGGAAACAATTTGGGAAAATCAACCTTCAGTATACACGACTGGTGTCTAAACCTCGATATCCCTGTCATCAGCAAGAAAATCTATTGCGAGAGTTATGCCGCATACCGTGCGGCCACCAAAACAGTTGATTACATGGGCCTTAGGACGTTTGTCCCATTCTCCCCCCGAGAAACGACCAATTCGTACCAATCTACAAAAGACGTTTGGCTCACTCTTTAGTGAGTAAATGACAGATCGTTTTGATCAATCGAGTAACAATATTTAATTCCTAACATAATATTTTACGTTAGTAAATTTTTAGAGAGTGCCATCACAATAAATATAAACACAAAACTTAAGGTCAGTAGAGTGAGACTTGACTTACGTACCAATCTACAAAAGACGTTTGGCTCACTCTTTAGTGAGTAAATGACAGATCGTTTTGACCAATCGAGTAACAATATTCAATTCCTAACATAATATTTTACGTTAGTAAATTTTTAGAGAGTGCCATCACAATAAATATAAACACAAAACTTATGGTCAGTAGAGTGAGACTTGACTTAACCGTTACTTAGACTGCAGCACATAACATGTTTGAAACTATCCGTGACATTTACACACGTTGCCACACTTCATTTGTGATAAGTTTGTAAACGTTGCTATCTATCATCACTGGTGATTTAACAAACACTGGAAGTAGAAACGTGAGCCAGATATATACAGACATATAAATTTAGGATTGACAGTTTTTTTTTCACAAAGATGCCAAACGTCCTATCACTAATATGGTTTAAAAGACCCTTGTATTTAAAACAAGATAATCCCTAACTGCGCCTAACTTTCTCAGCCGTTGTTATTGTGGAACAGAAAATAATCTCTAAAACTAAATAAAATTAAAAAATGACAACCTGGTCACAGGAATAGAAGCCGGGAACTTATGCTTGAACTCTACTTAGTATCAGTTAGTGACAGTTGAATTAATATTATCCAAAACGTTAATACATTCTTTTGTCTTTGGTGTGGAGATGGATAGTATGCAGAATGGGTAAGCGGAGGGATAGTGGATGGCTAAAGACTATCTATAATCACTAAACTACGATTATACCTCCCAACATTCCGAGCTAGGCTCACAGATGAGTTTTAAACACACACACACACACACATACATCCCCGATTAAAGACGTTCGTCCAGTCTGTTACCGTATTTGCTGGGGATGATGTCGGGGTCAGTCTCCTCCACCCCCCTATGGTCACCAACCACGATCACTCCCGCGGAGGCGCAGGTGGGGTTGAGAGGGGTAGTGTGCCCCACCCCTTGGCAGCCGCTGTCCACCACCGCAGAGTCATCGTTTCCGTCCAGCTGGTTCAGCTTGGACGCCCGGGGGTGGCGTCGGCGCCTGTGGCGTCGGTAGAGGGCCACGACGACTGCGCACACCACGATAAGTAGGCCGGTGGCGGTGGCGATCAGGCCGGTGAGGACGGGGTTCATTGGTAGCGGTGTAGAAGGGCCTGAGAGTAATAAACAAAAGCCACTTTTTAATAACACATTTGAATACCTTAATTAAAGATGTAGATGTGATGAGCGTGAAGAAAGGCCAGTGTTTTTGCAGTTTGTATAGAAAAACCTTTTTTAGATCAAAATAAATTAAATATGAATCCAGTATTAACATAGAGTTTGATTTTCTTCTAATGGTGAATATCCGTCTTGAGCATTAAGTGAAATTTTTTTTAAATAAAGGCAAAAAGTTGTCCTTAATATCCAGGACATCATTGATATATACTCAAGATATGTTAGGTTCAACATATGAAGAAAATTAGATTCTATATTTGTATTGAAGCAATATTTAATTTATTTTGACACAAACATGTTTTGATAAAACAATCTTCACAAGCACTTACCCTTTCTCGCGTCCCCTACATCCTTACCCGGTTCAATAATAAATTAGCTTTTACACCCATATAAGCATAATCATAAAATATAACAACTTAAACTCTTCATTTTTCTCAGGTCTCCTACATTCCTACAAAATAAATACTATATCGGCTTTAAATATAAATAATCTCCACTTTTCCTTCACCGATAAATTGTATTCAAGTCCAAGTGTTTTAAACACACAAGTATATTTAAAGAATGGCATTAATGAAAAGTATATTTTAAGTGGTTGTAGTAGAGGATGGATAACAACTACTTGTGCATTCGGGTGGAGGTAAAAATTTAATCTCTTAATCATCGACAATAACATCTGTTTCAACCGCTTCGGTGAGGGTTTGATATAACGCTTCATCCTCGTGGTAGAATAGACTGCCAATATAGGCAGGTTGGAGTTCCAGTCTCAGTCGGGTGTAATAAAGGAGGTTTTACAAATTTCTGTTCACTCTCTCTCTCTCTATCCAAGAAAATGTGTGTGCGCTTCTTCTAAATTAAACCTTTCTCATAATATATTAATATAACCTAGCGAAAAACTATATCTTTAGCCAAATGCCTTAAATACCTATTGGAAACTGTTGATTATTTCTCATTAACACATAATATAAAGATAGTATAATATAAATATAATGAAAGTTTAATGGCATTAAAAATATGTATTTTAAGATTAAAACAAGAATCAACCAACATTTTGTACGCAGCTTCTTACAGTAAGACTTGATGAAAACTTAATTGTGTGTTTGTTTATATCCACTGCGTCTTGTTAGTCTTTCGGGCCATCCATATTTAACTACTAGCATTTTCTCAGACTTCTATCGTATAAAGTACGAGAATTTAGCTTTTTATCCAAGCGAGTTATCTTAACTAACAAATTACAATTTCATACATATGATGCGAGATAAATATTTTATATGTCGACGATGCCACATATTAACGACTACCTTTAGTAAGGAACTAAAATAAATAGCTTGAGCTTTTGGAGTACTTTATCAAGTTTGGCTTTCTTACATGTATGCATGGTTGAAATGAATATTAAAATAAGTAGTTGAAATTTAATATTTAAAAAACAAGCACAAGATAATTTAAAATCAGTACTATTTAATTTTATAATCTCTAATGCTACCCATTGAAATATTAAACTCCACACACTCTCGAATTTACAGACATGACTTAGAGTTTATTATATATATATATATATAGTAAATATTTGGTTAGAGTATAAGAATATAAAATTTTGAAATAGTGCATCTTTATTTGCGTGGAAGTTGAATGGAGATTCATTTAGATTAAGAATAGTTTAAAATTAGTCAATTTTTTCCACAAAGTTAAAAAAGTAGTTCCGTGAATATATGACTTCCGCTCTTTATCAATTAAATAAAGTAATAAGTGAATCATATAAAAATTATGTCATATTCTTGTTATATTGTGTCATGTTTAACATTCATAAGTATTTCCTTTGGTTTTTAATTTGAAATCTCCCCTTTATTTTGTCTTATATTTGGGGTTAATATTTTTCTTTCGCTATAATTCAAAAGTACACTATGTTTATGAAGAACAACTGTTGTTAACGTAGATTAAAACGCCAGTCTTTTAATAAATGTACAAATAATATTTACACATATCGTTCATGCTGTGATTTAAAAAGTCCCCTGCCAAATTTAGTTAAAATTGGTCCATGTTTTTTAGGTGGTCACGGAACAAATAGACGGGTAACAATATTATGATAAATGGTAAAGTTGAAACAAGGAATCACTTTACTAGGTGAAAATATATATATATTTCTTATGTAACCAAATATAATGATATATATTCGAAAAATGTATTCACAAATATACTTATATTAATATAAACCTTTATGGTCACCCTCTATATTCTAGTATTTTGTTTCAATATTGAATAAAGATTGCTTTCATTTTTATTCATAGAAAAATCCCACAACATCGTATATCATATAAAGTAAAAGTTTCGACAGAGGAGAATAAAAAACGGAATGATTAAATACTGTTATTTGTCTCTTGATTCTAGTCATTTAGGGTCAGCTGTAGTGCGGTGTATTCAAGTAGACACTGCCGAGATGAAGTTTGTGGTACGCCACTGCTGCCTTCACGTCATTGAATGATGTATGCATGTTCTGTAATCTGGAGTTGACCATAAATCAATGCTCCAGTTCATAACAACCATGAATCATTGAATGAAAGTTTTACTTGGGCCATAATATATTTTTTTTATGTTTGTCAATATTATATACAAAATTTAAACATTTTTTACTTTTATCTCATGCTTTTTAAAAGAACCATTTTATTAAGTTTCCTTTGAAAAAAATGTATAATCATAATTTTAATAAACAATTAGGAGTTTAATTTGAAAATTATTGATATACTACGTAGTATTTTGAAAAGATTAAAAAGTTTTGTTTTTTAAAATTTATGAATACATTTATTATAGTATATTTAAATAAACCGAGAAATAAACGTGTATATATAACTAGAATATATGTACATTACATACAAATAAAGATGCTTTAACTAAAAGTACTAAAAATTTCAATTATTTTAGGGTCCATCCAGTGTTTATTAAGTCTTTGTTATTCATAAAACAAGTTACGGTTCCATTGAGTATTTCTAAATGGAAGCAGTGAACGTTTTTAATTGTTTTAATTTCTTTTTTGTCTATTAAATAAAAAAGGTATCGAAAATTATTAAATTAAACACATTCATAAACATTATTACCACAGCAATAATTATTAGACAGAGTTTATTATAAATAAAGAAGACTTTTAAGTTTATTAGGTATTTCCTTACCTTAAATATATTCTCTCTACACTTATTGAATGTTTATGAAAATGCTTAAGTGTTATTTTATTTTTAGTCAAGAGAGAAGGGTTCTAATAATTAGTTTCATATGGGTGGTTTTTAATTAATTATTAGTACTTTTTAAAAGTAAAATTAAATCTATGAGTTGTAAATGTGAATTTACTAGAGGAGTTGCTATGTTGAATTAGGTAACTTCGTTTTGTCGAAATTTTTCATAAGATATTTCAAAACACAAAGCAATTTTAGAGTTGATATAAAAATTATGATTACTAATATTTTAAGTTATAAAAATTGTTATTTAAAATAACATACACACAATCTACTCATATAATATTCTTTGATACATATTTTGGAAATGATTCTTTCCAAATTCACGGTGAATATAAAATGATAAACTTAATCTACCTAAAAAAATTAAAAAGCATCAATGGAACATGGAAATTGAACTAAGTATTACTATATTAACTAACCTGTGCTCTTTCTTTAAGATACTATTCTGAGGTAGGTTGGATAAGTCTTTATTGATTTGTGAGATCTTTCTCACTGAACGCTTTCATTTATCATAGCAATTAAAGTTATTTTTCAAATAATTATAATACATATCATATTATAGTTTCATTTGTGCGTACGTGTACTAAGGCTTATGCCTCATATAGTGTGTATGCCATTAATGGAGAGGTTTGGTTTTGAGTATAGGTTGTGTGAACTGGGGTGATGAATTTACACCTTTTCTCCATGCAAACACATTTTACTTTTTCTATTAATTCCACCATACCTACCTCTATACCATTAATTTAAATATTTGTGTAACCCTGATGGGTAGCAAGGCCAAAAAATAAAGAGAATTTTACAAAGAATATACTAACATAGTACTAGCCTTCGTGATCAAGCAAATTAAATGTCAAGATAAAAATTCGGTTATATTGATGTCACGGAGGTCAAAGATAGACTCAGAAAAGTGTAGGCCTATTTTAATGTTTTTTTTATAAAACGTTTCCAAGTCTCTACATAAAATACGGCTACATTTCCTTTAGACTATACGTTACTCAGGATTACCCCAAAAACGCAATTAAAATGCATCTACCGAGTATGGATGGTATTAAATTTCATTTGTGTTAGGTACTTAAGGTGCAATTTATAACCTGACAGATTATATTAACAAAAGACTTATAAAATAAATTAAAATTAAAATATACGTAACACCCATTTATCGGCCATTTCATCACTGTGAACGGTGAAGCACAAAATCCAGTAATGATAAAGTTTTTGGCCAAGCTAGGAAATGAACCCGGGACCCTAAGCTCAGTATACAGACATGCTACTGACTGAGTTATGGTGTTGGAACCTGAGGTAACCAACTGCAACGCACTTTATTGACCGCGTGGTCTAACGCGCTACTCTTTCAGTAGACTAGACTGCCGATGAAGAGCAGATTAAAATGCAAGTCTCTGTCAATTGTAATGAGGATTTTTTTTCAAAAGGGTTTTCCACTCTCTCTCAACGCTAAATCAGTTACTCTTACTCTAAATATAACGTTAATAATACCTAAAGCATTAGCGTAGGTAGTTGAAAAGTGTACAACCCATACGGACCGTAATACGTGATGATAAAAAAATAAAAAACCTATAAATGATAAAACAAGATTTCTTTAGATATTCTATCAATGTACAATCTTAATACATTATTGATATCTTTCCTAATATATTGGTAGGATTTTTTTATGTTTGGATACATTTTTTATTAGTATCGAACCTTCAGTTTCATCTAAACATCTTTAGTACCTCGTTACTTTATATATTTGTTTTTTTTATCTTTGAGAAGTTTTTAAGTACGCTATGCTCCAACCTCAAAACGAGATCTTGCACTAAAACCCAACATAAATCTAAATGAGCAACAGGCAGATAGAAGCCCACACTTTGTGAAACAAAAAATAGTAAGGTTTTATCTTTTCCAAAGATATTCGCTACTTTCCTTTCTTTACAACTTCAAACCACCATAGTCATCAACAGCATCATCATAAAACTACCCTTAGTATGTTTTGTGTTTTTTTTACTTCTTACATCTTTTCCACTATATCTCCTCATCCGCCTTTTTTTCTCTTTATTTTTTTTGGACCACCAAACATTTCGTGCTTTTCTTCAGTCAAGATTCTTCATCCTTCATTTCCATACTTCCGGAGTCCAAGAGAGCCTCTACCCCATCCACCCCTTTCCACGTTCCATCTCAACTACCCGCCCCACTTTCCCCCCTGGCTCATGTTTAATTCACTTGGACTCTTCATCCTTGTCATGGTTATTTTCCCCCTTAGTCCCGATTTGAACTAGTGACTGTTTCCTCACAGCAGGGAAAAATGGAAATGATATGAAAGATGCTTCTTCAACACTTTCATTTTTTTATTGAGCTATAACACCGCTTCCCCCTGCCCACNNNCCCCCCCCCCAATCATTAGGCTCATCATGGAAACCTCACTATTAAATTGTATGGCTCTTTAACTTAGAGTGGGAGTATTCAACCCGGGGAACGCTCAGGTGCACACGATGACATTTTAGTGATACGTAGAATTAAAGATTAGGGTATATATATATATATATATATACAGGTGTTTGGAAACTCATAGCCCAAACTACACGTAAGGTTTGTTTGGACCAAAAGAAGTACAACATCCCTACACACTTACATCCTGAAAATTATGCTAATACCATTAAATTGTTTTCTAAGTTTCGGCATACTGTCCGGAAGAGCAAAGCTGTCAAGCATGCGTGTACCACAAATTGAATAGGAGTTAGGTGCGCAGTAATGCACATGTATTAATATCAAACACTCTCTGTAATTTAGGACCATTAATGATGACCCTCAGAAAGTATTCGAAATTTTAGATAGATTAGTGTGCTATTAACTATTAATTGTGTTCTGGTTTGCTGCAGAGGTTCAAGATGTCGAGGTGTGTAGTGCCACGTGTATAGCTCCTATACAACCTGTTATATACTAATGCTTGAACAGCTTTGCTAGCTTGGAGCTGTACGCTGATAATTTGGACACAATTTAATGGTATTAGCATAACTTTCCGGATGTGAATGTATAGGGATTTTGTATTACTTTGGGTTCAAACACGATATAAGTGCATGTTAGGCTACTAATTTAAGAACATTCTGTATCTATATATATAGGCTCATGATTAAATCCTGAATAATTAGGGTAATATTAGGGATAGCAACAATACACCCAGGTGCAAACACATGCGATTTTGTAGCGCAATTTGTATACTCTCTTTTCCTCTTTCTTTCTTTAATAGATGACGTAGCATATATATAATTGGCACAGCATGCACTTTTCTGGGTACAAAAATGAAGATAAGCTATATCTGGATGAACGCGAACAAACAATATTGAATAAGCCCGACTTAGATAATCATTCTTGTTTCGATGATTGGTTAGAATGTTTGATGTCTGAATCAAAGGTAAGAGATTTAATCCTAGGTGATGTTTAAAATTGTTTATTTTAAAGTACACCTAATGTCAAAATAATATATTTTAAACATTTCTGTATAAATGAATGTTAATTTTGTATCAGAAGGGCCATTGATAATTTGGAGAAGCATTAACTTTAAACAATTATGTATATCCTCTCCAACGTTTAAACCCATTTGGTTCCGGGTGTTATAATTTAGTTCTTAAACTGTATACACAATAATATTTAGGAAGTTTATGTTATAAACCGATAGTAGTGAAATAAAGTTCTACACTTGCTTTGGTAGTCAAATGGTCAAAGCGTCAATCACGAAAAAGACTGGACTGCCACTTACAGGGAGTTCGTAGTTTGAGTTCTGATAGGTTGCACTATGACTGGTGTTCCTGAATTGTTTCCCACTATCCAATTGATGCAGATAATTGTGCACTTCCTCTGAATTCATCCCTCATATTTTTTTAAGCCTTTTCGCCTTTTACTTATCAGTATTTATGTGCGTATAGCTGGAATTGTTAATAATACGTAAACAATTTTTTTTTCTAAGAAATTTAAGAGTTTTTTTGTTTATCACCGCGCACCTGTTAGAGTTATGTATTCATACGTATTTATGATAATTTCTCTAATGACGTAAAGCTGATAAAGGAAAGGTATTAGAGATAATTTACTCGCATATGCGTGGAAGGATAGTGGTAAATCCCCTAGTATAAAATTACCCTCAGTTAAACCAACAAGGATTCAATCCATGATCTCTCCATCATTGGCCATATTTTCTAATTCGAGGGTGGTACCTTAAACTAAGTGATCATAAAAGAAGATAATATTAAAATATTAAATATTTGGATTGAATAATTCTTATGTATAGAAATGGTTCAATTAGATGGCTTAAGCAATAATGGAAGGGAAATAATCTATCATATATTAAAGGATCCGAGACTTGCAGTTTAAAGTTTAAGATATTCATGAAAAGTTGAGATTAGAGAGTTTTCAACAAAGTTCTGATATATATTCGTTAGTAGCATACTTTTAGTCTTCCTTAAGCAATTGAAATAGTTTTAAAAGTGTAACAAAATTAAGTTTTGAAATATATTAATGATAGGCATCCATGTGCACAGGTTTATAATCGGTTATGTCAAAACCTAAATCTTAGTAGGGTGAATTAGGGGTGGTCTTACACTAATTCTGTACACTACTATCCTTACAGTCTCACAGCCTCATTTCCCAACTTAAATATTAGATTTCTTTTCGATTACCCTTTAAGCCAAAATCCATTAAGTTAAGACGTAAAATAACCACGAGCCTATTAAAACGTGTTATTTACCTATACAATACACATAAGACTGATTATTCTAATAATTTGTTATTTATCTTAAAATAGGTAATATAATTCAATATATCATTTTTTTCACAAAAGTTAAAATAAGCACATATATTACAGAGTTTAAGTGGCCTCTTAGTCATAAAACCATCGCTAACTGAGGGATTATATTGAATACCAACTAAATGAGGTCCTATTATGAATGGAAACCATGTAACCAATATAAATGTTTGAAAAACAACAAAAAATCTGCCAAGTATTCCAATTGAATTTAAATATCTTTCAGACTTTTTTAGCACCTTTCCTAACCTGCTCAGGTTATATGCCTATGTACGAATTACACTAATGGGTAAGTGAATAGGAAGGCATCATTTATAGAAAATGTACTAAAATTTGCGTCGAAGGAGAGTTGAAAACCGTTATAGAAAAGCCACCCTCAGTGCACCCAACTAGGATTTAACCTCGATATCCCTGTCCTCGGCATTCTAGTCCAAACCGAGATTAGAGCGTTATAGCACATGACAACTAAAGTGGGTCTCAGAAAATACTATTTTCTAAATAAAATAATATATTATTAATAGTATTACACATTTGATTTTGTAAAAAATTATTAGAACATAAGAAATCTAAACAGATATTTAAAATACAAACTATATTCGTGTATATTATGTTAAATCCATCTACTCTCTAAGTTGTAGTATATACCAACTCATATTTACATAATGATGCTCGTATATTCTACATTCTTTGATATAGCAAAGCTCAGGAGGAAAAAATAAAATTACTTGCTGCTTCAACCACTACATTTTCTGAATACCAAATTATTTATCTCACTCCCCCGCCCCTTTGTTTTCCTCTATTTGAAATACCATACTTAACATGGGCGAGCGTACTTTTCAGACACACACTTTCGTTAATGGATTTGTTTCACTTCATAAAATTTAATTAGAGACATTTTTTATTGCGTTATATCAAAAATGTTGTTTTAAAATATTTAAAAAAAACCTTCACAGCACGTTGTCATAATCTACTCCTAACAAATACAAAATGAATCTGTTATTTATTACTGTCAAGACTTGTACACACCATTAAATGAAAACATACTGGAAAAATAACATATCAAATAAGATGTTTTTTATTCAATACGAAGAGAGAATTTTAAAACAAGATGGTTAACAATAAATGAAAACAATAAAAAATGGTGTTTTAGCTTATAAAAGGACAATCCAAACATTCCTTGATTTGAATATTTTATTTCCAGTTATTTATATGTGAATGGTATGAAAGCTTTTTTAAACGCTTGTAGGGTGTAAGTAATGGAGATAGCCAGATGAAAATAAATACAATTTATTTTATTTAAACCCAATTTTACATTAATTTAAAAAAGGAATCAAATGGAATAGGTAACGTTCGGTTTCTAATGACATAATTTATTTTGAATTCTATTTAAATTTGTTTTTAAACACTAAATTATCTCCCCACCCTATTTTCACAAAAAAACACCATACAGCGTAATAAAGACTCAGACATCTGGATGGATAGACAGACAAACTAAATTTGGCGAGAACATTATTTGTACCTAAGCTGAACGCTGTATACATCATACATAATTTTACAATTTGTTTATCCATCTCAGTTGGACAACCACTCAAAATATTTTTTGTTTAATAGCTCATTAAAAATGATTATAATCTATAATTCTAGGTAATAAATGGAGTATCTTTCTTTTACAGTTTATTACGAGACTGACGCCTTTAATCGCTTTAGCCATGGCATTAATATAATGTACTTTTAAATATAGCATTCATTTTTTTCTGTTTAGTTTGATGACCAAGGAAAATTATCAATTTAAAATTCAACTTAATATACGAAGACAAATTTAAGCCTATGGTGTCCATAAAGAATACATAATTAATAAACTTATGTTTTTATCATACTTAATTTCTAAAGATCCTTCCGAGAAAGGTGTTGTAAACGTAAAAAAAAATTCAAACTCAAGATTTTGATGGTTGTTGAAGTTTCACAACTTTCTAGTCCCGAAAAAATTGTTATTGATATTCAGTCTGTCTGCCTATCTGTTACTGTACTTAAGCCAAAATCATTTTAACATACAGCTTAGATTTGGTATACAATTATAGGATTTTCACTTTTCATATTTTTTCCCAGAGGGATTTTTTGGAAATATTTATGTAGCCCCTAAATTATTAAGGGTAGTTTATTTTAGAACAAAAAGATGAAACTGCGATTTTGCTCAAAATTGGCTCGAAGTATTTTATAAAAACTCCTATTTAGGCATTTTTATAATTTTCCATGAACATTACTCTGAAAGTACTTATTATTATTAGCACCGCGTCTTACTACCCGTTCGAGTTATACGCACTTACGCTAATGTGTAATGTTAGGGTGATTGTGAAATGAAAATGAAGGACCTACAGTTTAACGTGGAATCCGAACCACGGTGGAGACCTGGCATTCCTCACATTCACAAGATGTTTTGTCAGAGGTGAAGGAAGGGTTTGGTAATCAGATAAATCTTTGCCGGGACCTGGGATTGAACCCCGGCAGCCAGCATAGAAGTCTGACACCTTACCCCTAGACCACCAGGTCACCCCTGAAAGTACTTAACAAAAGCCTAAATTGCCAATTTTTTTATATGATACCTCCGAAACTATTTGAAATTATAAATAGCTTATAGTTACTAAGTTGTAGTGCTCTTGGATACAAATATCTCTTAATATCAATCTTATAATTGAAAGACTAATGTGTAGAATATATAGTTATCGAGCTTAAGGCAAAAAATTATTTTAAATAAAGCTTTGTGAAATAAGGATTTAAAAATGTACAGAAAATATTTTCTCCAACGGTGTAAAATATTATTTTATGCTCTTCGGTTGGATATGATTTTCTTTATTTAATATCATGTTTCTATATATTTGTATAATATTCTGTTTAACATATTTTACTAGTTGTAAACATAATTTAGATAAATAAGAGAGAAAGAATGTGCTGTGTACCATAAGATTATTAATTATATGAATGTAGGGATTAAATTTCATTGTTCAAAGAACTATTCGTCAAGTTTATAAAACTAATTTTACTGAATGCATTACTTGTGAACACCCGTACATACGTAGGCCTAGACCCAATAGCATTGATGAGGGAACTACATGTATTATGCAGGAAAGCTTTATCTTCACCTTTTCTTGGTCTCGTTTGATAAGGTGAGGCGATTTATCCAGATTAAAGCTCTCAATTAATATACAATTATTTATTCTAAAGACATATGCGAAGATGTTATAAATCTAAATTAATAAAATAATTCGCATTGAACACGTATTCTATATAATTATTAATTTAATTATTTAACTTTAATTATGTCTCTACCAACCTTTTATCCAAGATATTTGTGTTGAGTTATTTTATTAAATGGTTTCCCATCATTTCTCTCTCGGTCTGTTTCTCTCTCTCTCTATCCAAGATAAGATTGGTACATTTCTTGTAAAATATTACCCGCATCTTTTTAACCAATTAGTTTATAAAATATGTAGATATCTCTGGTAGGTAGTAAAACTTGGTGCACATAGTTATACTCAAATAATTATATCATATTCTGAAAATTGAAAAATGACACCTGGACACGGGAATCAAACCCGTGTCCAGGTGTCATTTTCCAATTTTCAGAATATGATATCTAAATGGTGTTATCCTCTCTAAAATGCATAAATGATAGCTTCGGCTATTCGATTCAAATATTTTAACTGCATTTTCCAGATTTTGATGAGTTGTCATTTTTTTATTACCATAAGTCACCGACAAATCTTATTTTTACGTACAACTTTTTCATGGTCCTTTGGTTGTTGACTTTTTTTATATAGAAAATTATTTTGACATTTTCAATTATTTTGATTTTAGCTTGCATAAGCTTGGCTTTCGTAGTTTTTGAGAACTTTTTGGGATTTTAAATAGTTTTAAGCATTTATATTGAATTCGTATATTTTAAGCACTATAAGCCTATGCATTTTATAAATGCCTTAATAAATAAACACCAATTATGTTTTAATTAGTATTGCATCTAGCACCCCGTTAGGGCGATACGCATAATATTTTTTTAATCACACAGTTGCTAGAAATAATAATGTAGTCAATATGGAATTTGTATTTTTTTGTGTGTGTGGTTGTAAAATACACATTTATCGGGAAATACTAACATTCTGCTAGGAAAGGAAACGCTGGGAAAGGATGAACAGTTGCTAGAAATAATAATGTAGTCAATATGGAATTTGTATTTTTTTTTGTGTGTGGTTGTAAAATACACATTTATCGGGAAATACTAACATTCTGCTAGGAAAGGAAACGCTGGGAAAGGATGTATATTTTTCCGAAGCAGATATTTGTAAATCACAGTTATATTTAGCAGATTACGTGAGTTTAATTTTTAGTGTTCATTTTATAAAAAGTTTCGATTTAGTTGTGTGAATTCATTACGAGGTTTTGTTTAAATTTACTAATTTTTTTTGTAAAATGATAGTCCTTTACTAGTTATTTTTAATTATTTGTAGGTGATTAAAATCTGGACGCTTGTCATCGGAATAAAATGTAGCAATTCAAATTTTCAATAACGTAGTTTTTCCTCAAGGTAGTGACCAAAATATTCGGCCTGTCCATTATATTTGAGAAGAACTAGATCAATTTTATTCAACAAATAATAACTAGATAAAAAACTGTTTTATTTCAAGATGCTCTCCATTTTACAAGGATAACCTGATCTATATTCAAATTCCATCTTTATATTTTCCTCTCTATTTAAAAATATATTAAGTGTTTTGAAAGAACAAGGGTCTTGAAACTATACAGGGCCATAAATTCCAGTCGTTTGTTTTCAAAATGAAGGTAGAATATTTGTCTTAAAACGAGCACAGCTGGAGAACTGTCATGTTTCATTCAAACTAAGACTGATATCATGTTAGATGAAAATTTAAAACGTATTTTTATGATACAATAAAACTATATTTAAAAATAAAACAGTAAGAATTTTTAAGGATTGGAAATATTATTGCATTGCTCATCCAAAGTATTAACATGCAATTTAAGAGAAAAATTACTATTTTTAAGAACTAAATAAGCGTTTAAAATTAAATTCTTAGTCCTTTAACTTTTATTATAATAAATCTAAACCCCAAAAACATATTGATGCAATACAGAGAATTATATACTTAACATACATACATAATGCACACGAAATATACTTGAAATGGTTTAATAGTGTTAATAAAACTAAATTTTGTTTGTTTTATATGAATCAAAAAAATCAGAATATTTGAAAAAAATATTCCAAACATTAAATCTAGCTGAATATATTAGATTGTGATACATCATCCAGTTTTTATGTGATCAGTCCTTTATAGTCCGGGGTTTCGTTTACTTGACACTTAATTGACGAGTCCTAGAAAACCCAAGAACTATAATAATATAACAGAAGGTGCCCCATATATTTTTCTGGCGTGACTCAACATTTCTTCCTCAATCATGTTGTACATTTAAAACAACCCAAATACCCAAAATCAACGTTGTTTTAACATGACAAACAAAATGAATGACGTTACTCAAACATATACTATATAAACCTTGCTGGAATAATCTTTTATATACAAATATATAATAATTTTAATAGTCAGAAAATTTAAATGCCGTAGCACCTAAGTTTATAATCTAAGTGTCCAATGTTCGATTCCCAACCTGAGTTATAAAATCATCATTGGTGATATTAGGATGTCCTATTTAATACGGACAAATTGACTGCCGGAGGTCTTGATATTGTGTTTTTATAGTGGTTAAGTTAGTTTGTAAGTCATTTTTGATAGAATAGTTATTTAATGAAAATTAACACTAAATACACGTATTCCCTTTAAACACTTTTTGCATAATTAATACTTAGAGTGAGAACCTCACATACCAATGACTTATGTAATTTGACCTGAAATCAATCCGATGAGAGGGATCACTTTAAACTATTACACAATCATTCTCTTGGAATATTATCAAAACTAAATTTTGACACAATCTCACCATCTTTCAGGGAATCATGTATGAGATTGAGCCCAAGCCTTTAAGATAGGATACTTAAACTCAATTCATTGAGTAAGTTTGATTTGCTTTAAGGATGTTGTTCACAAAAGGTATTCGTATATGGTCATGTGAATGTGTGTTATTATTACGTTTAACACTATGCGTAATGACGACTTAAGCCAAGGCGTAATGAGGAGGGTAGCTTCAAGGAAACTTATTAGAAATATTGGGGAGATTATGATAAAAAATAGTTGTAGATCATATTTTAATACGCCCTCAAAAAGCCTTTCTTGGTTTGGAAACCACCTTTTTCCACTAACGTTGGACAAGTGGTACATGAATATGACGCCTTTAGACAAGCTCCTCCACAATCAGTATACATATTTTCTTGTCACGTGGTCTGACGTCCTTTGACATATGGTCTACCTTCACGCGGTCTAATGTCCTTAGCTCGTCTAGCATTACGTGGTATAACATCACTATACACCTTGTCTACTGACAAGTGGTCTGACAACTTTAGATATCTTGTCTACTGTCACGTGGTCTAACAACCTTACACATCTGGTCTACCTTCATATGGTCAAACATCTCTAAACACCTTGTATAACGCCATGTTGTCTAACGTCCTCATAGATCTTATATACCATCAAGTGGTATAATATTACTATACACCTTGTCTAATGTCACGTGGTCAAATATCCTTTGATATCTTGTGTAGCCTAAAATCACCTTGACTAACATATGCTTAACCTACATTTTGTCTACAGTCACAAGGTCAATTTTTTTTAGATAGCGTGTTTACTGACACATGATATAACATATATATTCATTTTGTATGTTAATATTATCTAACGCCCTTTTACAGTTTGTTTAGAGTCACGTGGTATAATGCCGCAGTCTTATAATCTAAGAATCTATAAGGATGGCCCTCCATTGTAGATATCACCTTAAATAACCCCATATCTCTGAATACCTCTCACCTGTGAATTTGGCAACGCCCTTGAAGGTGATAGGCTCTATGACGAAAGGTTCGCTCCTTCCTTTAGCGTTGGTGGCATATAGATGGACCCTGTAGCTCACCCCGGGCTCCATGCCGTACACGTCAAACACAGGGGGGCCACGAGGAACTGACAGGTTGAATCTGGGATTCAAACCCGGCAGTTCCAGCAGCTCCATCATAAAGCTCTGGGGTAGGCCACCGTCGAAACTTTCGACGCACTCAACGTGTAGAGAGTCTGACGTTTGATTAACAACCGTGCAGTTTATCAAAGGGAATGGCCGACCTGGAAATTGAAATTTTATAAAGATGAATGTATAACCAAATCTTTATTTATAAACAAATAATAAAGAGCATTAGTAGATTTAGAAGAGAGAGAGAGAGAGAGAGAAACTCGTCTATTTAAATATTACAAATTTGTATTTTCTTTTATGATTTATTTCCATATTTCAGATAAAATATGGCACATATATATTTATGAACTCCTTTAATTTCACTTAATTTGTTAAATATACTTACTATGAAAATATTATTTATATACATTTTCATAAAATCTATACAGTTAGGAAAATCTATTCTTAAATAATAAAAAAATGAACAAATGCCTTTAACAATTTAGGTTTTACAAATTATATATATTTTATAATTTGTTTTTAAAGCTAAGTCCAAGTATAATTGAACGAACTAAGCTATTTTACCAATATTTGGATTTTCGTCTATAAGTATATTCAGAAAAAGTCGTAAAATTAGAGAAATAAAACTATATTTCTAATACATATTGATATTTTTAACGAATTTATTTATTCATATAATATGTTTTGTCAGACTACTTAGCCCAATTTGTAGCGTATACTTCCATTAAAGCTGATAGTACTGGATTAGATTCTCGACATACCAATTACATTTATAATTAGTGAAGCTGAGGTTTTCCCATTCATATTTATAAATTGACAGCAGAGAAGCTGCACGTTTTGTATGTTATAGAATTAACTAAACTTAAAAAAAAAAGGTTTATTTGAATTATCTGTGTGAATGCATTATAATCCATTAAAAACTACAATGGTTTATCGAAATTATTTTAGATAATTGAAAGGTAAAAGTACATTAATTTGTTTAATGATTTTCTACTGCAATCATATAAGTTTATTTATCTAAAAGTTTTCCCCTGTGATAATAATAGTTTAAAAAGCCTTACAAAATAAATTTTTACTTAAAGTTCAGATTTTAGCATTGTATAATTATTTTGTACAGATTTTTTAAATCATTAAAATAATATCTCAGGAGTACCGAAAGTATAAATTAGAGGTAGTGTAGACACATTTACGTAGAAAGAGAGAGAGAGAGTGGAAAATAATTTAGTTAAAATCATGTAAAATACACCAGGCCGGGTTTAAAATTTAGAGTTTCCATAATGGGCAATTCAATATATTTGGAGACTGGTTTTTTTAGGTCATGCGACCATATAGGTGGATCTGATTGTATTAAAAATAATTCTTTTAATATTATTATAGCTTTCATGAAATAATATTTAAAAGTTTTCACTTACTAAATAAATATTTTAAAATGTTTTTAAAAAACAAGTTATGTCTGATTAATATACTTATCTCTAAACCCTTAAGATATGACTTAAATCGTTACACAAATTTGCATTGATGGGTTTTCATTTTGAAATGAAAGTAAGGTTTTGTTTCTGGAAATCGGTGTTTAGTTTGATCATATAACCGAATTAATAGGTTACTATTTAATTGACTTCGTAATGTTACAGTTAGTTTTATTATTCCGGCCATAGATTTTCATTGTGTTTCTCAGTCTTCCTTTAATTAATATATTGGACGCAAAGCACGAAAACTGCCGATGGACGGATATTATGCTCAGTCCTAGGATTGAAAGTTTTAAAATGATCAAAGCCCGAAGTTCTATTCAATTATGGACTTTGGCCTTCTCTAAACAACTAAACCTATGATTGTGCAATTACCAAACGATCAAAGTTGAAAATTCAGTCGTTCGTTTAGGTTAAGTTAATTTAGGCATCAAAGACATATTTATTCAAGTGGGATTGATAATTTAAAATAAATTTGTGATATCTGTCTAATTTTTTTGCATATCATTGAGATCCACTTGTAAAATATTCCTCCTTCCTATAATATTAAATGGATAATATCTCAATATCAAAGTTCGATTTATGAATCAATCATAGATTAAGTTTTGATATTACATGCGTATGTAAATTTCTTTTTCATGCCAACCTATTTTTGAGATTTATTTTATGAACTATCAGATATCCTTAGTTATTGTATAATTAAATAAACAGGTTAATGGGTGGGCTACATTCAAACCATTTCTAAAAGAATAGTAGGCGTCCAACCAGACAAAGTGAAAGCTATATTTAAGAATAAGAGGGTTTTTCTTGGGTGTATAGTATCATATTTAATGAAAGAACAACCCGTTTTGGTAACCTCATAGTCTAACGCGCTACTCTCGCAGTAGGTTAGACTGGCGATTAGGGGGAGATCGAGGTTCGAAATTTGGTCGGTTGTACTGAGGTAGGTTTTTTCAAAATGGTTTTACACTCTCCCTCCATTTAATTGTTAGTACACGTCCTTTGATGTATAACCTTGAATCCCTAAAGCTATTAGAGTAATTCATACATAAGTATATAGGCTGAATGGGTATAAAGACGAGGTGATAAAAAATATAGAATAAATTGTAAAACCATAACTGCTTAGGGGAATTGGACCCAAGACCTTTGGTCTAGCATGCCTAAGCTCTACCACTGAGCTATCCAGGGATCGCCCTGTATTTTACCTCAACCCTGATCACAGGGTGATCCTTGGATAGCTAGGTGGTAGAGCATGGGTGAACAAGGCCAGAGGTCCCGGGTTCAATTCCTGTGTTCAGGTGTAATTTATTAATTTATTTGAATATGACTCAGTTCCTGATGAGTATTGTCATTATAATCAGCCATTTCACAAGCCTTATATTACTTAATTGCATTGCGTTTCTTTCTTCCAATTCTAATAGTGTTTAGAGTGTTGGATTGGGTGTAAACGTACATACCTATATTTTAAGATAATTCTATGTACACTATTAACTAAACCACGCTTAGCTTTTTAAGTGAGTAGACATAGTAGTCTTGCAAATTACATAAAAGAGAAGACCTCTCAAACTAAACACAATATTTCGTTATTCATGTTATTATTTGAAATATAACTTTATTTAAGAGACCCTCTTACCCATACTATCTAATATGTTTTAGATAAATAAATATTTACTGTGTGAAAGTCATCCATAATCCATATGATTTTTAAATAATCTCATACGAATACTTTAATAATTACTAACTCAGGCACACAGGCTTAGTAGATCAACGCCTTTGCCTGTGATGATTTTTCTCAGATAACCTAATGTTATCGATATTACTGATAATTTGAGTTAATAACAATTAAAATTAATTGGAGAACAACTTTGATTTATTGTATGAACCAATAGGTGAAATATATAAAGAAGATTTGTTAATAAACAGCCTCGGACCCTTTGTTTCAAAGTAATGGGTGACGTGAAGCTAATAATTGTATAAAAATGTTTAGGAGATTTGTGGAAACTTTTAACGACCCGGGAGGGCCTCAAAAATTAATCGAGTTTTGCAAATACATCGTAGTAATTTTCTCAAAACTGTTAGAGGTGTGACTAGCTTTAGGTAAATATTCCTCCCAACATTCAATTACAAACAATATGACTAATAAAATATTTTTGTTTGTATCCTACAATATAATTTCACTATGGCTACTGTAGCACCAGATGAAAGATCGAGTATTTAATACCTTAACCAAAAGTGGAAATAGTTTCCAAGTATAGGTACACACTACTTTTACCCTGAAATATAGATGTAATACCTTGAGAGGACTACACTATGATCTTGTCTTATAGAACACACAAGAAACTGGCAACTGGTTTATCACAATTTAACCAATCGATCTCGCGACAATTTTCAGTCTATTAGTAATAAAATTAGATAATCACTAAAAATCGAAGTTCTGGTGTTTTAAACATGGACACATACGGAGTAATTTCAAATAATATTAGATAGTGTGTGACGAAAACAATCTTGATCGCTCACAATCGATAATTCTGTAAGAAATTTAACTAATTTATTATTAAAATATTATATTTTCTAGGGTGTCGACCTCAGTATTTGAGGATATATTTAATTTTATTAATAAAAATAATTTGTATTTAAAAAAAGAATATTGTATGGCACTCCACACGGAATTTCTCGCTTTATTGTTTAAAAAAAGAGAGTATATTCAAAATTCTTAATATAATATACACTAGCGAGCCCGAGAACAAATTGTGCTATACAAACGTAAATATGTTTTTTTTGTTCACGATTTTAAATTTTATAATTTTATTTTTGACGTATTAACGCCTTCACTTGAACATTTGAACCAATAAAAGATATCGATATTGTGTCTTCAAGAGTCAACACTGCTTATTAAAATTTCTACTTCCGGTTAAAATTTTCGGCATTTTATGAGAGGATGCACACCTTATGGTTATCGCAATGCTATTAAATTTCCATTTTATAAATTTTTACCAATAAAATAGATAATTATTTTCTAATGAGTCTAAAATAAGAGATTGGTAATTTTTGTAACAGAGGTGGATTCCAGGAGTGGGGCGTGAGGCGTGGGGGATGGGTGCCCTCCTTAAAGAAATTAAACCAATTAAATAAATGTAAAAGTCAATACTAGTTTTATTGCACATACACTCACTAACAAAATTTTATTTAAAAGAAATTGTTATTGTTAATTTTATTAAATTATTACTAACACTAAAAAATCACATTTTGTTTTAAAATAGTAAAAATGTAAGTTAATGAAACTACCCAAATTTAAGTAGCGCACCTCTCACCTTGTTGCAAAAACATTGTTTAAGTTTATATTTAATTTATCAGTTTTACTATTAGTATTTCAATGATTAATAATAATTTAATATCTGTAAAACGATTTATTTTTTAATAACGTGGTTTAAATAAAATCTTTGAATCATACCACACACATAAAGTGTTAGTATGGCTTAGTGTTAAAATTTCTATTTAGATTCAGAAATAACTAGCTATACTAAGTGTGGAGCTAAAGTTCAATTGTTAGAAATCTGAATACTTCCATCTATTTTGTCTAATTAATATAATAGCTAAAAACTATTTATATATTAATGGTTATAATGTTTAAACTTATTTCCTTCTTATTAATCACTATTTGTTGGGGTTCTTATTATTTGCTGACCTGGCGGTCTAGGGTTAAGGTGTAGGATTTCTGTGCTGGGGATCCGCGGTTTAATCCTCGGTCCTGGCACAGATTTATTTGATTGCCAAACCCTTTCGTCACCTATAACAAGACATGTATTAAACACAGCTTGTGAATGTGTAGAATTACAGGCCTCAACTATGGTTCGGATCCTACGTTAAACTGTAGGTCCTCCATTTCATCTTAGAATCACCCTACTATTACAAATTAGCGTAAGTGCGTATAGCCCGAGCGGATAGTAAGACGTGGTACTAATATTAATAATAATCTTATTATTTGCTTTTAATTAATTCCTATGCTAAAGGTAGATTTCGTTTTATACCATTTATTAGAGGATTATTCTCAAGTTAAGCGTTACACTGAAAAATTACTTACAGATTTACTCTCAAGTTTCAAAGTATTTTTATGTCAACATTTATTGAGATGCCTCCTTCCTATCCCCCATACCCGGCCCTATCTTGATGGGAGAACTCTTGTCCCTTAACCCCTCCTCCCCCTACCCCACACTAAAATCCTGGATTCGTTTCTGTGCTATACAAACATTTCCCCTAAGAGTTTAAAGGATAAACAACTCTAACTTCTTGAAAGACTTACTTATTTACTTACTCTATTGCATTAGAGAAAAATTTCGTTTAGTTTTAAGTAGCATCTCTTCACAACTACAGCTCACAAAATTGTATTAATATATTTGACAATATCTCAGAAACGATTGGTTTTATAAAAATATATTCCAAAGTAAAGTTTTCTACTTTTAATATTAACACAATTATAAAGTGATAAGTTATTTAGTATCTCAAATACTTACAGAGATATATAAATTTTGCTTCTGTAATGAACCCTAAAAGTCATCTTCATGGAAAAATGGAAAATCCATGTTTATGATAATCTTAATCAACGCATAGACATGTGTTTTAATCAAAATCGTTATAGCCGATTTTGAGAAAATGGGATTTTTCTAATGTCATCCTTTATTAAGCTGCTTTTAATTTTAGGTTTGACAGACACATAAACATCATTGCAAAAAACCCTTTTTAAGGTTTGGCGTGTCGTGAAACGTCGACATCCATCAACATCTTTGCTTAGATTTTGTAACGGTCATAATACCTTACCTTAAATTGTTGGAAAATTTTAAAATATATAAATATATATTGGCGTATAGCTTGAAAACTATTGGTTTATAAAAATATGTCACGTAAAAGTGTTAATTATAAATAGATCTGCATGTATGCAATGATAAATAATTTCACACTCAAAAGTTACAGAGATAAATTTATAATTTAAATGTACGTATCAGAAATATATAGGGTAGCCATATGGTTTGTAATATTGATCAAAGCTTAGAAATGAAATTTAATCAAATTGTTAAAGCCAATTTTAATAAAAACCATTTTTTCTATTTCCGCCCTTAAGGAAACTACTATTAATTTTAGGGCTGGATATACAACTCCAAAAATTCCTCGGGGTAATCCTATGAATTCCTTAGATACCTAGTTTTAACCCAATCGGAAAAATAATTTAGGTTTTTTCCGAGGCACAGATAGACTGACAGATAGAAGTAAATTCAAAAACAACTTTTATGGATTTGGCGGGGTATGAAACGTCAACATTCATCAAAATCTTGAGTTTGATTTTTTGACGATCACAATACTTTCTCTACCTGTAATATAGTGAGAAAATAAAATGAGTGTTTAAAAACTACGGATAATCTCGGGAATTTTGATAAATTAAAAGTGTATTGGGCCCAAAAAGGTGGCCGACCCCTAACCCATACCTTGATTTATTTTTGTTTTTATATGTACCCTAAGGGATTCATCAGAGCATATATATGGGAAAGAAGAACGACAAACACAAAAATTAGATTATTTTATTGATGTTCAGTTTGACTGATATTTATGCTATTATCAATATTCCCATTAGTTAATCTAAATATGTAGCTAATAATAGAAATAGCTTGTATTTTCTCAAACTTGAGACTCAACCGACTATTAAGTTATTCATAAAGACATTAATAAATATCTCAAAGCGCATACTACCAGTCCAGACTATGCATTTATATGGTAAGATATTAATTAAATCATCACCATTGTAATAAATTTGATGCATCAGTCCTTTATTACCATCCCGGGACAAATTTTTATATATTTGTACTTTTTTCTGACATGGTTTGATATTTAATTCATTTACTCTATAATTGGTCTCCCTCTATAAATGCTCCCTTCCACGTATAGCTCTAAGATTATCTTCGTCAAATTATCATGTCTCAATACATGCCCTACAATGTTAACACTTCCTTGCCTTGCTCTATACCTTTACAAAGTATCATTTCTTCACATTTTTTTCTTAAAGAAAGTTAGAATCTATTTGTTAGAAAAATAAAACCCTAAACGAATCCGTTCAAAATTAAAAGCATAGTCTCTCCATCACCGAAAAATCTTAGACAATATTTTCACTCAGCTTGTGTGCTCATCTTTGTTACTTATCAAATACTTACTTATGAACAACCGTAGGAAAAATAAAGTTAAGTTCTGATCCTCAAAATAAAACGCTAACAGCACATTTGTTTCAATGGTAACACGCCTCATAAGAACTTGGTACAATACCATCTCAACTCTGAAAGTAAGTTTTGTGAAGTTGCCTGTTCTCCTTATAGCCGACACAAAGAAAGTGGGAAACAAGAAGATTGAAGAGAAAGAAAAATATATGACCTCAGGAAAGAAATAATACTTCTTCAGGAAGCCAACTAGAAGACTGTCTGAAACCGTCTACAAATAAGGACCCATTTACTGCACCGAGGAAAACTTGAAGATCTAGCAGGTTCCCACCTCCCCCTCCCAACACACATATATGGATACAATGGAAAACTTCATGTGAATTCTATTTACTATTGTTATTTTTTCAAATAATGTAAAACTTTATGTTTTCGGTCCAATATCTTTTTCTCATTAAAATTTAAAAAATATTTTATAATCTCACACATACATTAATTTGAAAGGTTATTTAAGATTTTTTTTATGCATTTACTCAGTAGATATAAACTAGGCTACATCCTTGTCAAAAAGCGATTCGAGTATGGCGTGAATGACGGGAATAAATTTCCAGGCGCTGAAATTGATTCAGACAACAACATGCTGAGGGCATAGATCGAAACAAGAATAAAGAGGATTAGAAAGATGAGCAAGGCAAAACCCAGGTAGGACCTGGAAGAATTAAGATACACAAATGACACTGTGAGAAATTCAATATGACAAAATTTAAATGCGGTGACAAAAATTAGTACAAGTGCGGAATGTAAGTTGAGTGCTGTTAATTTTTTGAAGGTGTTAAATCACAAGGTTGGAAAAGGGAAGACGACTGCACGAAAGCATTGGTAGCAACATAAATCATTCAGAAAATGGAGGAAAGAAGAAAATGTAAAATGTCAACAAAGAAGGATATAAAAGGCTTAACAGCAAGTTAATTAGAGAAACAGACTGAGTGCCGAAGGACTATTAAGTGAAATTATAAGATGGGAGTATCGAACTCTATATAAAGGAAGGTATGAACTAATGTAATAGAAAGCAATGGAATTGTGAGGCAATGAAAACAAAGTATGCGAACAAAAGGAATATATAACCTCAAAGGTCTTATAGTGACCTATGATAACGAAGTTCTTATTAATTGTCAAATATATTCATAAAAACTAAACGACAAGGATAACCAACCATGGAACCTAGAAAATAAAGTAGAATACCTAGTGGAGGAAATGAAAAATACCAGCATTTTAAATAATGAAATGGAGAAAGGCAAACAGGTAATACAAATAATTAGAGCTGGCTGAAATGATGATATACTAGCTGACTTTCTGATAAAGCTGGGGAAACAATGGACTAATATCTATTTTAACCTTTATAATTAGGATCTACCAAATATGAAAATGGTCCAAGAACTATCTAGACGTTAATATGGATGCTATAAACAAACTGAGAAATTCAGTGACCATAGGACAATTAACATCATCTTTCATGTAGAGATTATTATGGCAAAAATAATCAACAGGAGACTGGAACCTAAAATATAAAGTGTGATGGAAGAAGACCAATTTAGATCAATAAAAAGGAAAAGGAAGCAAATATGTTAACAGGAGGTTAATTTTATAGAATGTACAGGAAGTCAAGGAAAAGGTACTTATTTGTTTGATTGACTGGTGAAAGGCGTTCTATGGAGTGAAACTGAAAAATCTGACGGAAATACTCTAGAAGATTGGCATCAATTGAAGGTAGAGAAAGCTTACTTCAAAACTATACCTGGGACAGTGAGTTAAGGTGAATATGAGTGATGGAAAGACCAAGAGCGTAGAAATATGAAGAGGAGTAAGGCAGGGTGCTGTTTTAACCCAGTCTGTTCAACTTGTATAGAGAAAAAACCTGGAGGAACGTGGGAATTTCATGATAAGATAACTCGTCATCAACACAATAAAAATATGCGGATGATCTAGTATTTTTGGTTAAAAAAAAGTAAGAATTGTAGGAAATGATAGACTGGCTGGTGGAGATAGGGAAAATATATGGCATAAAACTCAACATTGAGAAGTCAAAAGTGATGGTGACTTCAATCAATGAAGAGCCACTAAGAATCAAAATTGGCAACAAGGAGTTATAAAACATAGAGCAGTTCAATACCTGTGAAGTCTGCGGACAAAGTACTGATACTGCACCAAGGAAATTAAGTCGAGAATCGCCATGGCCAAGGAAGTTTTTAACAAGAAGAGTTTAATACTACTGACCAGAAATTTGAGTTTGGTACTGTGGAAGAAACTGATGAAATGTTACATTTGGAGCCTCACGCTGTTTGGAGAAAAAATTTTGACTCCTAGGGAGTGTAAAATTACATACTTGGAGATACTTGAAAGATTTTACTGGACAAGACTTGATAAGATCAGGTGGACAGACAGAGTGACAAATGAAGACTTCCTAAGAAGATTGGGAGATAAGATAATGGTTTTGTATGTTAGTCTTCAATACAAAACGAAATAGATTGGACACATACTTAGGAGGAACTGTATTCTGAATGACGTCATAGAAAGAAATATCGAACTAAAGAGGAGCTTAGTATAAAGGAAAATTCAAATATTAGATGTCTTACAGGACATCAAAAAATTCTGGGAGACAATGGAGGAGGCATAGGACAGGTCGTATTGGTGATTTAAGTTCAATGACAAAAGTAATAGACATGCCGTAAGACAGAACATCGGATATTAATAATAACTTTATTAAAAAAAGTTTACTTATTTATATATTTGCAAATAAATAGTTTAAAAATAAACCTTACAACAAATATATATTTCTTATCCATGCTCGTTAAATGGTCATGAGTAGAGGCATGTTCATAGAATGGACATACACTTGCTAGATTTTTGAACTGAGCCGATTTTAGAATATGTTGGAGTTTTTACGCTTAATATTCCTTCTTAAAGAAATGCAGGTCTTACGAAGAAAATCTTTATCTTCCCTCTTTCTAGGTAAAATTTTGTAAACTTCACTTCGCTGGCCGCATAAATAAGACTCACTCACACACTAGACTGAACTATTGAAACAGGGAGATCGAGGCTAGAATATAGTTCGTGTGTGCGGAGGTGGATTAGAAAAAAAGTTTCTCCCTCTCCCTCAATCAAATGCAAGCAATTTTTCTTTAAATTCAACCTTCCTTATCAATAAAACCATTAGCATAATCAATCTTAATCTAAATGATATATATATTTTACCGATTACAATATTTTCTCTTGAAATGAGAAATTGAATAATTTGTATAATACAACACAAATACTTTACCTCTCTTTTGGCAGAAACGCGCCCAAAAAGAGCATTATTGTAATTATATACACTTTTACACAAACATTGGGGAAAAAGTAGTATCTTTGTCCACCAAAGAACATAACAATCATTTTAATATTTCTAAGTATTACATAAAAATATATGTGTTTATTTATATATCAGAAACTATTGGTTTTATAAAAATATATTTCAGATTAAAATAATGTTGATTTAAGCAGTACTATATCTTTACGATACTAATTAATTTCATATCTCAAATAATATTGGATATTTGACCAAAATTTTAATTTTTTTTCCTACTTAAAATGCCTTTTGATTCATTTTAATGGAGAAACTAGTGTTCAATATTTTTGAAGTTATAACCAACGTTTTTATATCAAATTTAATGAAAAGTGTTAGGTGGATTTTGAGAAAATCTATTTTATCCCTTTTTCCCCTGCAGTAGATTATTCTTAATTTTAGGGTTGGACATCTAATTTCAAAAACCCTCGCGATCACATTATGAAAAACAAAGATAGAATTGTTAGCCTGAACAATTAAACGGTTTCGTCTCTTCTCCAATACTTATACAGGCAAAGATATAAACAAACAATATCATGAAAATCACTTTTGGTTTCCAAGTGTCATGAATCGTGGTGATTATCGATAGCTAAAATTTGATCTTTTGAAAGTTACACTAATTTTTACCTCAATAGGTCGAGACGAAAAAAGAAGTGTATCACATTTCACAAAATAACATTAGTCAAATAATATACACCGTTACAAAACAGCTAGGAATAGAGGAATATCTGTGTCCACCAACGAACATAACAATTATTATTATTATTATTATTATTATTAGCATCGTGTCTTACCATTATTTCGGGTTTTACGCACTTACGCTAATATGTAATGGTAGGGTGAGTGTGAGATGAAATGGATGACCTACTGTTTAACCTGGAATCCGAACCACGGCTAGGCCTGGCATTCGACCATTCACAAGTTGTGATTGATACACTTGGCAATCAGATAAGTCAATGCCGGCACCTAGTATTGAAACCTAAACCCCCAGCACAGAAGTCTGACACCTTACCCATAGACCCCCAGGTCATCCGACATAATAATAAATTTAATTTTCAGACTTGCATTAAAAACTTTTTTACTGGCTTATAACTCCTAAAATATTGCTTTTATAAATTTTTATCACAAATGAAAGCATTTTAGATTTAATATTACTAAATATGATAAGTTATGTTGTATCACAAATATTTGTGGAGATATGATCAAAATGGGAAATTTATGCGTAATTATATTACCCTAAGTTTATCTATTGTAAAAATGAAACTATTAATCCTTATTCAAGAGTTAAGCCCTCTCTAGCTACAAATTTTATCAATATTAAAAGATATTTAGAATTTTTTTTCTGTTTTTGCCCTTTAGTAAATATCCCTTATCTTAGGGCAAATCTCTGATTCCAAAAACTCCATGTGGGAACCCATAAAAAACAAGTCTTAGCCCAATAGGTAGAATGGTTTCAGCTCTAATCGGAGAGACAGACAGACAGACGTCAACCTCAAAATAACTTTTCTTCCTACAAGGGGCAATGAAATGTAGATTTTTTTCAAAAAATATAGTTCGAATTTTTTTTTACAGTCACAATACTTCTATCTTCTAGGGGCCGAGGAAAAGTAAAAATACAAACATCTAGTCCAGGTAATACTTCATCCCACTTTCAAACTTCTACTTTAGCAATTATTTAAGAATACTATTAATAATTGTGCTCTACAAAGGTTTTTACCCATAAACATATATTTATAGCGGTAAAATGAAACCAACTATCCTTAAGAGATTAAACTCTTTTATAAATGTATTGCTTTAAAATTGTTAATATTAATTCGAATATTTGTTTAGAACCATACCCTATTGATAAGATTCATCCATCGCCAATAAACTAAATATAAATTAAAACCAAATTAATCCGCTAATTTAAATTTGTCATTATACTGAGCAAAATATTAATACTACAAAGAAAAAGTTCGTAGGGAAAAAATATTCGCTTGTATAATGCACCAAATAAAAGAGGACAAATCATACGCTATTATAGTAAGAAATGGCTACAAGGGGGATACAAAAGAGAAATATTATAAAACACTGTTGCTTAATGTTACTACAGGTAGATAAATGCCAGGGGAACACGCAGCTTGCAACAACTTATAGCCTTACCGGTTGCCTACATATCAGGGTACAATGAAACCGTAATAAGTGGGAAGAATGAAGGAGACGCAGTAAAACCTTTCGGACATGCACCAACGTCGAGCATTGGTTCCCTCGTGAAGTGACGTAATGTAGGGACTACTTAATAACCTTTCACCCAATATCCGTGCTTACTTTAATTGCGTACGACGAACCAATTATAGTCCTCCACAAGGGTTGTTATGAATATTTGTTTGTGGTGGTGCCCTTAAATATAATGTGGTGGACCACTTTTCTTACTACCAATCCTTGTTTTCCGCATATTAACAACAAACAAGTAAGGATAAGAAAAGTTGAATTTCAAAGATAGTAGATCCAAGTAAGTTTTAAAAATTTATTGGGATTAGATAAAAAAAATTGAATATATCTGGCCAGGATTCGACTCCCAAGCTTCCAGTGGTTGGAGAATCGGACAAGACCAGACTGGAAACTTTGCACTGCTGCTTTTAGGTAATTTGTCACTACTTCGATTTATTTATTAATGAATTCCCGAAAATTTACTAACAAATGTTATTAAAATTAAGAGATCTGTTTCTTTATTTGTAATAAATTAGTAGCATACCTGTAATAACATGTGTTTTTCTACTAAAATAATAAATACACCCACTTCGATGGCCACACGGTCTAATACATTAGACTAGAATGCTGTTGAAGGGGAGACCGAGCTTCAAATCTCCCTTGGATGTACTGAGAGAGTTTTTTCCAAAACGGTTTTCCTCTCTCCCGCCAAGCCAGTGGTGCTATACCTTTTAAAAATAGTCCTCTTAACCCTTAAAACCTTTAGCGTAGTTATTATATAAGCGTATAACCAGAACGAGTAGAAAGATGCAGTGCTATATATATATATATATATATATATATATGTGTAGAGTACATTGTCATAAATATATTATATTTAAATTAAATTTGGTATTCACAACTCATATCTAGATTGTCTTGCCGTTGAAGAACATTTCTTGATAATTGAAACATCAATAGCTATACTCACATACTACTATAAGCCAAGGGAGGTGTTAATTTAAACACTTTTTAAGATATATTGTAGCGTGTCAACCAAATGGTTGAACAGCTACAAGAAAAATATTTAATATTTTTGGGATTTTATGCGAGACAGATATTAAATCAGTATATTTTATTTAATCTGTTTCTAAAGTTATAATCGTATGTTTTACGAAAGTTACCTTTCGTCTAAACCTCCTAACACGTGGTTGATCAAATATATTGGCTTTTGATAATTACAGTGTTAAATATCAAAGAGGAAGGCTAATATTATTGTGTTTATGAACTAAGAACTTTAACGCTTCGCTTATCCTGGTGCATAATAATTCATAAACGGGAGTTCTACAGCAACGTGGTGTACACACACGAAAAATGTTAAAAAATATGTCTATATTCTTATTTCTCATAAAAAACAATAGTAGATATTAAATAAGTGAAATTAATACAGATATATTATGCTATAATATATTTATGAACAAGCTCACCCCAGCCAGATGTCCGCAGATATCATTCTTTAAAAAAACACGAGGTTTTCAACCATGGCCGATCCTGCACGTGCGCGCTGGTTGAACTCAGCTGGAGAAGAGAACAAGGTCAAGGTTCGACGTCTACACCTGTTACGCGCACAGAGACCCTGGTGGTCACTATAGAAACCTTGTACAGTGTTCATTTGTTTTTCTTTTCTCCCCACGTTTATTATCCTTTATTTCTGTCTGTTCTTACATTCTTATTTTCCATTTCCTTTGCGCCTTGTCCTAGCCAGGGTTGGTATATATACGGGCCGTCCAGAGATAGTTTTGCGTACAATAATTCCTCGAGCAGTCGAGACTACAAGGAGTATGCGCCGCCCGGCGCCGACACTATTGACCATGGAGACTGCGGCGTCAGATTCTGTACATTAATTCCACGAGCAGTCGAGACTACAAGGAGTATGCGCCACCCGGCGCCGACACTGTTGACCATGGAGACTGCGGCGTCAGA
>CABFOW010000405.1:87515-161563 GCA_902141385.1 Timema californicum
CTGTGAATTAACTGAGTATTGGCTTAATGGCGCTACCCAAGGAAATTGCCTTAGATTCATTGTGGGGTCCGCGCTAATTGTTCTATTTTTATATTAGCCTATGATTAGGTTTTGATTTAGCTTAGAAATTTATAGTTATTAATGTACTATACTATGCTGGCAGTACCATAAGGGAATAAGACCAGCAGTAGTACTTTTCTGACACCTGTTTCCTAGCCTCCAATCAGCTGAAGATATCAGCTGTGTATTCATCATGTTTTATGAATACCTATTAATAACAAAATCTACCAAGTGAGACTGTGTAAATGTTACATTCTTTATTTACTCTGTGCTATTTGTTGAATCTTGTGAAACCTGTATTTATGAGAATTTATCTTTGTTTACTATAATAAATATATGTGTTAAAAAAGACTCTCTATTTCTATATATATATTGACTTGCTGCACGCAGCCTTTCAATATGAAGTATGATTTTTTATCACTTATGACTAATATCAGATATTTATTTATATTTTTAATAGTGATGTTAATTAGATAAAAAAATTAATTTTTAGTTTAGGTATTAGAAAAAGTTTATTTTCGATTAAATGTATCTAAGACTACGTGGCAGGATATAATATAAAAATTTACTCAGTCGGGATCAGAACCAAAGCCTCCAAATCAACAGATAAGAGGGGTGGACTATGCTTCTGGAAAACTAGGAGATATCCTAAAGGACTAGTTTGAATCTTGGCTTTAGCAAATATTCTAAACTAAAATAAATCTAGCCTAAAAATTATAACTTATTGTTTTTATTAGTTTTTAATCAAAATTTCTTGTGATTTATTTTGAGGGGACCAATAAAATCAAGTTTGTGAATATTTTTGATGTCATTAAATATCCCGTTTGTTATTTTTTGGGGTTGCTTATAAACAATATCTTAAGCAAAACATAATATTTAATTACTTGTTAAATTAATACTGACTGTAACAAACCTGGTAATTTAAACAAGTAACGGGTAAATTATTATTTTTAAATCTTAAATATTTAAAAATAAACGCCCAGCAATTATTTAATAGCTTGGAGGAATTTTTGCTCTTGTCAGTAGGCTATAAAGTACAGTCTGATGATTTGAATGGAGAATAGCAACGTAGCCATCGATAATATAACTGAAATGGCTTCCGGAACAAATTTGATAGTAATATTAATATAAATACTTCGCCTCACCACTTGAGATTGCATTGAAACATATCCTCACTGGTATTTATGAAAGTATGTTGTAATACCAAGCCGTTTGGAACCAGCCAGTCCACGCCTAATGGAAAACAATACCAGATACGTCTGACATTTTCTATGAGTGCCGACCGATGCGGAACCTAGCTGTTACCACAGTGAACAACGAAAATAGAAATATTTTTTGTATCACCTTTAAAGTCGAATCAATCTCAAACAACTTTCCTTTGGAATGGATTTATCATTCGCGGTTGCCATACACGTTTGTGCCTTATATACGCTACGCATTGTCAAGTGGACAAAGACATCCTATACAGAACCAAACCTGTCTGAGACAGATTCAATCCGATAAGGGAGTCACTATGTCCCTTCCACCCTTACCCTACCTCCCAGCCAAAAACTTCTACACTTCTCAACTACACGCTATGGTGACTGATCCATTCCCTTCAAAATGGTCAAACGATGTCATCAGAACATGGAAGGTATCGTCGGAAACCTTAGAGACCTCCTTCCCCTTTTCTTACCCCTTCCCTCTCTCTTTCTGTCTCCCCCTATCCTTGACAAAGACAGCCTTATTCCCTGACTCTCATCATCAGCACTTCTTGACGACGTACGATGGGGTTTCGATGAGAACATCAACGAAAAGAAATCGATGCTGTCAGAAATTGCGTGCGAGCGTGTAACGAAACGTGAATTTGTGCTCAAAAAACATAAAAAAAGAACACACGCTTTATTTTGACATCTTTAAGTTGTAAATATTTATTCAAAAATTGGTTTTAAATTGCTAAATAAACAAACAGCAGGATAGTAGCTGTAATTAATTACCCAATTAGTAAAATAAATTATTATAATGAAGTTAGATATTGATTACATTTCAATTACAATAAAATTTTAGGTATTTCATTTTGTGTTCATCAATATAATACGTATGGTGACCTGGTGGTGTAGGGGTAAGGTGTCAGACTTCTATGCTGGCATCCGGGGTTCAATCCTCAGTCCCGGCAAAGATTTATCTGATTACCAAACCCTTCCTTCACCTCTGACAAGAAATCTTGTGAATGTGTGGAATGCCATGTCTCCACCATGGTTCGGATTCCACGTTAAACTGTTGGTCCTTCATTTCAACTCACAATCACCCTACCATTGCACACTAGCGTAAGTGAGTATAACCAAAACGGGTAGTAAGACACGGTGCTAATAATAATAATAATAATATACGTCTTAATTTATATAATCTTATATTACACTACTTAATATATCTCTTTAAGAAAACTAATTACAGTTTACAAATTATTTCAAAGAACTAATTAAAACAGTAATACCAGTTTATAACGAGGGACCTAGATAATTAATGAATATTATGTGTATTTTTGTTTCTATTCCATATCCAATATATTTTTTTACCTTAACTAATTTCTTCGTGGAAAATTATATAAAGAAATTCAACTCTTTGACCCTAATCTCACTTTAACTGGTGAGTTAGATTCCTTCACATTATTACGTATGGTTTTTAACAACTTAATATACATGATTAAAATTAGAAGGGAAATTTATAGAAAGTTCCAGCAATCGTTTGTTTAAAGTTAGTTAGAAGATTATTATTAAATTATTAGCATTGGACATGTCTGCATTTCTGCAACCTATACCAGAAAGATGTAAGGTGCCCTCAGATGGGTACATACAATTTTTTTAAATATATTATTTTAATTATAAACACTTAATATTCAGGGCCAAATTTAAGGCTATCCACAAAAGATAATGACATAAGAACATGTGATATGGGCACACTCTTTCTCCCTCCTTAATGCGATTCATATCTGGGCGACTACATTCATTTTGAGGAAAAAAATTGAAGATAACTATATTTGGAGGTATGTAAGCTAAATTTTTTAAATACCTCTCTATCTTAGGTTACATGACTGTGTGTTCAAATATAGAACATAGGAGAGAATTTACAAAAGCTAATGGTTTGAATAGTGTGTTTTGGTATAATAACTTATCTTATAATTCATGTACAAGCAATAATTTAACTTTTTATTTATTAAAGATTAAGAAGTGCTTTTATATGAGAGTCAGTAGACCAGTTTTTGATCCTCGACTAACTGCACTATAGACGAATCATTTAATAGTGTGTTTTTAATGTATTATTTTCATGTATTTTTACTTAGATTATGGACATATTTTTGCGAGATTCTAGTTTTACTTGACCATTTGGCATTTAATCTGCTCAGATGGTTGTACCACGATGACTATCTAATACTTGGAACCATTTTAAATATTGAGCTCAAAATGGGTATCTAAGAATATTTTTTATGATATTTGAGAATATGTATAAAAATAATTCCAGAGTGGTTTATAAATAATTTGTCTTCGAAATTTTTATATTTACTTAAAAAAACATGACAACTTTGTTTAAAATGTATATATAATATAGAACTCACGCAGTTACCTTAAGGGGTGGACAAGCAACTGTGTATTTATCTCAAAAACCAACTCCGTACTATACCCATCCTCACTAACATTCTCCACACTGACCTATCCTTGCATACTTCCTTCGCTTCAACAACATTCATACACCGAGTCATATGTGCTCTTTTATTCTTAAAACTCTTTATGTTTCTGTTTTTCACACATTCATCTACAGTAGTTATCCACGTCTTACATAGATTACCCATTTATTTTATCCACAAAATCCACCTTCATATATTTGATTCTTTACTCGAGTCACACTTACCCTTTCAACATGCCTAAGTCAACGTAAGACACTTCTTTTACAGTGACTTAATGGCCTCCCTTTCAAAGGGCACTCCTCTAACACCAGTTCATAACTGACTCTGTCCAGATGAGTTTTTTCCAAATATATTTATTAGATATATCATTCGAGCAGCATTTATCTTGTCGTGTTTCTCCTGACAAACCTACGCGTCACACAAATAAAATAATATTGACGCCAGCAAACTTTTATATCATTTTCTCTCTCTATACTACTTCATTCATTACAATTGTACACATACATCTTACTACTCTCCTGGATGCATTTATAAGTCTGTTTATTTCAACATTTTTACATCCATTTTTACAGAGTACACTGCCCAGATACACACCGTTCATTTGTTATACCAGTCTGCAATATATACTGAGCTGACAATCGTTTTCACTTCCTTCCTTATCAAGAACTATCACCTTAGTTTTGGATACATTTTTACGAAGATCCATTGTGTCTGTTGCTACATTCGATCAATTTAATGCATTCTGATAGTCATTTTCACTTTCAACAATTAATACATCATCATTTGCATACAAAAGCATACTTAAATACACGTTGTCCATTTGTAAACCAACCGTAGGTAAATATAATCAAATTAAAAAATATGCTTTACTGTGTAAAAATGGGAAAAAGGATTAAAGGGGTTAGACGGTCAACAAGGGCTAGAAATAAAAACGTGAAGGATTATTTAAGTGGGTTTAAAAAGGTAACAATTGCAAAAAAGATAAAATGTGGAAAAGGGATTAAAAATTTAGAAAATTTCGAAAGCCAAAAAGGGTAGAATTAGCAAAATTGGCTGAAGGTTAAAAAGGTATAAAAGGGCAAAAAGATTTAAAATAGCAAGAATGGTCCAAGGGCAAAAAGTGTAAAAAGATAATAAAGAGCAAATAGTGTATACACAGTAAAAAGTGCAAAAGGGCTAAAAAAGGATAGTTATAAAGTGAATAAATAGTTCTAAAACATTGATTGTATTCACTTTGTACCCTTTTAGGTCTTTTCTACTACTAACACTTTTTTAGTGCGTCTAGGCTTTTAATACTATTAACGCTGCTTACCATTTGGTCTACCGTTTGAAAAGTTATTAGGACTATATTTACCTCTTTATTATTATCTTACTAATTATACCATATGCAATTTCTCGGGGGCAAGCAGTAAACTTCATGCTAATTGGATTAATAAAGACTAAGTAAAAGAAAAAATAATTATGAAAACTAAACCAATTTGTTTAGAAGCGATACATACATGCTAAGAAGATCTGCGCAATTTATTAATAACAAACAATACTTTCACTACAGCTCCTCTAACAATTTTGAACAGATTGTAAACGTTTAAAGTCTTAATTTTCTCGTCAAACCATGTAAATTTGCAAATATTAGTAATAATTTAAAGAATTATATTCAGGAAAATGTTAACCGACCATTTATATTTTCAAAGAATTTGTGGTGTATAGAAAGTCATAAACTTCTTCCGGAAGCAATTTTCAGAATTTTAATAAGTTGTTTAAAATACGCACGATGCACTTCGGGACGAACAGTTTAAAACTTTAACGGTTCGAATCAGTTCAGAAATATAGGAGGAATTGTGGTGACAAGCTTCTATCAGTAGAGGTCTAGTAATATAGATTGGCTCTTTGAGTAACCTAGCTAAGGAACAGTGATACACAGTGAAAGTGGTCTGCCAAAGTTACCTGCAGCCACTACCTGAAAGATGCATGGCGCCCTCTGATGACCAATGGCGTTGCTTCCCCAGCACGCCAGGGTACCGTAGTCCAGGTCAGACATGGGGGTGTAGTTAAGGCGGGAAACTACCCCTGCGTTCGTGTACCTAGCCGGCGGAACCTCAGATTGGTCACCAGAGTTGTTGAACGTCCAGTGGAAGGTTACCAAAGGGGGGTTGGCATCTACTTCACACCTTAGCATCACAGTCTCTTGTTTCAGAGCCCCCAGAAGTTCTTCTCTGTCATCCTTGCACGTCGGGACGACTGAAACAATAATTTGAGACAATGGATTACCTTTTCACATGCTAACGTAACATTTAATTTTAGGATTAACAGAAGATTCTCAAGATGATTTCCACAAGCTGGGACGACTACAACAAGAATACAAGACAGTTGATTACTACATCATATATTGGTGTCAGACACCAGACTGTGTTCCAATAAAAGAAGAGATGAATTGTAATAGGAAGGAGGAAGAGAGAGGCATTTTACTAAAGTGACTCGGCCACATGCTGGAAACAGTTGATGATGAATACTGCCACAAGAATCCCAGAGAACAGATTACAATCTCACACATTCATATGCTGATGATACACAGTTACTGGATTGCTTTTCTTTATCATCCAATCGAGTCTGAACTGAAAATATGAATAAAACCAAATACAAAATATCACATCAATTATGAATATCCACCTGTGAAAGATCATAGGTAACGTAGTTACTAATATTTCAAAGTAACTCTTTGACATAAACAGTGTATATCTATAAACCTTGGAGCAAAAATTGGAATATCTATTCACATAGTTTGTATTTTGTTCTATGGTAAGTTATAGAAAGTCATGTATGGTAAATACACGTTAGCAATTGTGATTATCTCAGTTACAAAAACGATTAGTATTCATATGTAAAGTCATTTAATCTGAAACTTTCTCTTTTAATATATCTTTAGAATATAGATTAGATAATAAGCGTTGGCTTAGAGTAAAACTGTGTCAATGGTGACAGTCAAAACGGAATAATATCCCTGTATTTTCTCAAATATCTTTCAAAATTTGTTGTTACGTTGGTCTACCGAATAACATTTTAGACTTCAACAAGAGGTGTCACGGAATATCCAACCGAACGCCATTTTATATTTCCACAAGAAGTGTCATGGAATATTCAATTAGCACGTCATTATTCCCCTCGTTATCAATTACAACTATGTGGTCTCTTTAAAGATATTATGAAAAAGAAATGTTGGTGTTCACACTATTCGCAAATGTGGATGAATTTTTATGCCGAGTATTCATCAGAATGTTCTCCTACATTATTGTCATAAAACCTATGAAAGTAACAGTCTTCTGTGCACCTCAAACACTTATCGAGAATGTCTACCCCACATATTCTCTTTGGCGCTATTCGATATCCAATGCATAATAGCCAACACAAGTGATGATATCATTTCCGTTAATCCAACATTTATTATGCTATCCAGTGTATTGTTATTGCATCGTAAAAAATACTATCAGAAAATTCCCCTACAATAACTACAAAGTAATACAACCTGTGGCGTAATAAGGGAGGATGATGTGGGAGATGCTCAGCACCATATACTATCTGTCAAGAGGTGTCATAGAGATGTCATTTTGTAAAAAAAATCTATAAGACTATTCTGAGCAAATTAACTGAAATAAAGTAAAAACTTACTATTTTTCAAAAACTATACATTTATATCATTATATGCCTTTATACACCTGTATTAGTATGAAATATGTCTTCCTTTAGCAGAAATTACCTCTTGAATTCGTTTTGGCATTGCCTCCACTAATTTAGTGCATATATTTTTGACTTCATAATCGTGGAAACAAACTTTTATATCATTAGTTATCATGTGTTCTTTATTTGTATAGTCCATTTTACCTAAACGTCTCTCCAAAATATTCCCCAAGTTTTATATTGGATTTAAGTCTGGTGAATTTCCAGGCCAATCAAGCAAATTATTTTTATTTTACAGCATAAAAGTATTGACCAATTTTGAATTGTGACATGGGGCCAAGCCATGGTGAAATGTCCCGTCAATAGTTTGCAAGAATGGAACAATCTTACGATGTAATATTTATACATACTTGGACGAATTCATAATATATTGAACAGGAACTAAGCTTCCAGTGCCATATGCTGTGAAAAAAACAAAAATATCTGATCCAGAGGCTGTTTTACAGTTTGTTGGACATGCTTATTTCTTAAGGGTTCACAGTCGCTTTGTCTAACTACGTTTTCTTCGTAACCCTGAACAAAAAAGAAAGAGTTTCATCACTGAAAACTACATTTTTACAGTTGTCAACACTCCATGATGATATTTTTTGGCCTATGCTAAAAGTTTTATCTCCATTTCTGTACTCATATATGGTTTTTCTTTAGTCTTAATTCCTTCCGGTCATCTTACAGAAGCCTACGGTGCACAGTTGAATCACTAACATCAAAACCACTAGCCAATAAATCTTTTGAAGGTCTGTGCTGGTTTTTATTCGATTCATTTTACTATTTATGATTATAATTTTATCAGTTTGTGGGGTTGTTTTTAGTTTTCTTCCACATTTACCTCTCCTTTTTGGAGATGATGATCCAGATAAATTGTATCTCGTAAGAATTCTTGAAAAACTTGATTTATCTACATCAACTGCAGAAGCCATATCTCTCACTGTCATAAAAGTGGGATTCTTAGGAGCAATTATTTTTACACGCTTCCTTGGAGTAATATCCATATTTAAATACAAGAAAGCAACACGTATCTCACAGAGATCAAAAACTGACATCCACCTGTCACACACAAAAGCTCACAACTTAAGCTGAAGTGACTTTTTCCAGTTTAAAACCAGTCAAACCACATTATTATTGTCAAGTTCTAACAGTCACACCTCCCCAAGGCAAATAAAACCGGTTTTTGTCGGTTTAAAACATCAACTGGAAATCACATTACAATTCCGAAAAAAAAAGTTTGTTCCAATTATTTTGCACAGTATTGTAGTTCAAAAAATTATTATTCCTGTTATTACGATAACTATTGAAATCCTAATGTTATTAACTATTATATTGTGATTGTAAATGTATCACTTGAAATCATTAAAATGGAAGTAAGGAACATATGTGAAAGGCACGCCATATTTATTCCCTCTAGTATCAACAGACTGAAACTCAAGATTTTCAAGCTCTCCAGAAAGTAACAGATGTAATCGCAACGCGCACGCGCATACAAAAAATATGGCGACAACAAACACCAAGAAGGCGGGATTTATTTAGTAGTTCCCTCTTTAATATGAATTTTGTCAGGTTAGAAGTCCATTGCTTTAGATATATTTAGCTATGATAGAAGTTCACTGCTTTAACTTGCATAATTGGTTTTGAAGACTTATAAATATCTTAATAAGAGCATAAGTAAAAATAAGAATTTTCTTATTAGGATTTGGTTTATACACCGGACACGGGTTTCCCAAAAACGAGACCCACCCTCGACATAAAATTCCTTTGCTGCGCTACAGAATACAATAAGTAGGCCTACAGCACCCGATGTGTAAATACTCACTAAAAAGTGAAAGACTTAGACTCTTAGAGCAGCTAGAAGACGGAGCACTTCAAGTGGTTTTATTATTCTTATCCTCACTTTAATTTGAATTCAATTTCTCTAAACAAACTGTATTATTTTCTTTCCTCTTATTAATAATGTTACTAAAATTCCACAAATGCAGCACAGTTAGTGTTAACGTAAGTAAATATAAATACATGCACTTATAATAATACTATCCTAAGGGCACAATAAGAGAAAATATATAATTCAAAAACACCAACAAATAAAATATCCTTTAAAATGAACGTGTTCAGTATTAAACCAAGGCCTATAGGATCATTTAAGAATATGACTATCACAATAAGCCGACTCTGCCATTAGCGTAGCTGTCACCAAACGGAAAATTTATCAAAGAAAGCGATTTACTTTTCATTTAGTTGATGGAACAGGAGGAAAACAAGACCAATCAGGAAATAAACCTCTTTTTCTTTTGTCACTTTTTAGCATTTTATGGATTTACCATTTGTCTGAGACCTTCAATGAAACAGTGTCATACACAGGGAGGTTTTGTCAATACAAATAATGATTATGTAATATTTCCAAGAACATTTAATTTGAGCTATTTTTTCATGTTATAAGTAAGGAATAAAGATCCTTCTATCTTTATTTATAATTACGCCACAAGGGGACGCCATCGTCATAAAATCTACTGGAATAAGGGTAAACAAGAGGGCTCATTGATATAGTTTATACGAGCCAAGTTTAAGGTCCCGTGTTGGATTCCCCGTCTATGGTTGTAATTAAAAGTTAAATAATTACTATCCTAGTATATGTGCTAATACTGGTAATAATTTAAATGACATTAATTAGCCATATTTATAAGGATATAATATTAGAGTTGTGCTGTAAATTATTCTTTAAAGTCAAAATCTTTTTCCTTTTTTATATTATCAGCCGTTGAGGCTACTCGTATTTGAATTAATTTAAATAGGAAGCTAAAGTTAAGAAATAATTTAAGGAAATGTATCCTAATTTCATTAGAGAGAAAAATAAATTCTCATACCCAGTTAGGATTCCAAAGGCAACCTTTTTGTCACTGAAAAGCCAGACTAAATGGACATTATATATTTTCCCTATGCTTACAGATTCTGGTTTTACTTTATTATTAACGTCTATTTTTATAATTACGTTTAGCTTCAAAGGTTAATAATGGAAGAATGTAAGGAGTAAGTATGAGGAGGGTAGTTTTAGATGAATTGAAGTTGCAGCATCGTAGAAAGGTATAATAAAACCACCATCTCCTACACTCAGTATATATTAATATCCCAATCTCCCAGAAACCAGCAATAGAGTAAATGGCGAGCAAAAGGCTTTTGACCTCTTGATCAGTAGTCAAGATATTTTTAATTAATATATGCGCACTTAAATGCAGTTTAAGGTGTGACTGCTTGAATATACCTGTATCATCAACCTTGGGATGGTCAAACTCATATTAAGCTTGATTATATTCTACTGCGAGGTCGGGTACCATATCCCGGTAGTTTGTAATGAGATATATTTTAGCTAATATGTTTTCTCTAAATGGTCTTCCGCTTTCTCTCCAGGCAAAAGGATGTATATTTCCTTCTAAATTTAACTTCTTCATCCCAATTCCGTTAGCGTAATGAACGAAGACAGACACCTTGATTGTACAATAAGAACCATTGAAAAAAATATATTTTTGACCACGGTAATATTAAATCATACACGCTTGAGTCTAAAGGTATATAAACAATTTTGCTAAGAGTGGCCGACCCAAATCGTTTAATTTGACCCAAAAGAGGTTGGCGAGACTTTCAGTAACGTTTTTAAAATGGAATGGGTGGCGTTTGTTGCGATTAAGATACATTTATGAATATAAATTAAGTCCATTTAACAGTTAGCTCAAAATCAGTATGAAATTGTATTTTTGAATGATTAAAATTGCACTAAGCATATGTGTGAACGAGTTCTTCACTATTAGTTTAAAATGGAATTTTATTGTTCAATACCCAACAGTTTTTTTTAACAATTACGTTCTATGAATTCTACTCTTAATATTAATCTAAGACGTTTAATAAGATAGGTTCTTATAGATATTAACAATATATAGCTCTTAGGAATTCTCTCTATACAAATTGTTTCAGTCACAGGTCCCAATTTTTAATATTTATATCACTTAACTTAGTAATTAAATAGTAACGTAAATGAGTGTAGGTAAGGTGTTAATTGTGGGAGAATGATTTACTATTATAAAATGTTTTTTGATACTCGTTTCACCATGTTTTCTGATACCCGCCTCAACATATTCCTACTTAGATAACGTATTGTTTATTTCAGTCGTGATGATTTGTCCTATATCCTGAATGGTTTGTAGCTTGTTTATGTAGATTATCCCCTTAATGTGTTCACAGAAGAAGTAATCCACTGACACCAAGTCCAGTGACATGGAGTGCCACATATTTTTGCAGACAGCACGGCTAACGAAGGAGCTGTTGATGAGCTTCATGTACTCATTGGAGGTCTGAGATATGGCACCATCCTTCTTGAATAACCCCTAATTAAGATCGAGGTCATCTAGTTGCTCCACGAAGATCATGAAAATTTCACCGTACGCATCAGTGTTCACTGTGACTTCAAATAATATTGGTCCAATGGCTCTCAGACAAATGTGCAAACCACATACCGGCCTTTTGAGAACGAAGTGATATCTCGTGGATTCTAGAAGGGTTTTATGACATCCAAAATATATTGTCTCGGGAATTTGCATATCCTGAGAGGTTTATTTTAGTCACGTTATCATCAATATTCCCGGCTTTCTTTCAATGAAGTTGAGGAACTGCTTGCAATAACGTACACGATTAATGGGGTCGACTCCATCAACTGGTGTACAGCTGTTACTATGTAAGGCCTGATTTTCCATGCTTTGCTGCTCTTTGGCACATTGTCACAGAGAAGATGGTCTCCTGTGACATTCGGTGTAGTAATTTACAAGGGATAGAAGCCATTGCTCAAGAAAATATTTTGCATACATTGGCACTTTTTACGGTGGAGTGTGCGTCTCTTAGCCATTTCTCACTCAGTAATGGGCCTTTTTCTTCTAGATTAGGCACGAGACTCAGAATTGTTTTACAGTCAGGACCATCATGAACACCGCACTCACGTAGTAAGCCTTTTGTTTGACACTAACGGAATTGCTAGGATAGTAGTTCTTCACGACAGACACGCGTTGCTGCACTGTGTATGACATCATATAGAATACTGATGAATTGAAGCCTGAACAGCCTCTAAAGAATACACCAACGCCTTATGAAAATATAAAATAAACAATATTTTGCGCGCCGTTTGAGCGCAATTTAAATGTAGAAACCTACACGGCCAAAAGACTATAACAAATTAAAATGTGGGACTTACCACTGAAACATCCTGTATGTTTAAACAATATTTAAATAACTACTTTTTTCTTGTTTTTATCTTTTTAATGAATAGCAAAGCTCACAAAATTGTGTAAAAATCATCCTTTCATCTTTTTTAAAATATCATCACCTCTTCTTTGATGATAAATAGAAGATTCATTAAGTGTTTCTCTGTTGAAAAGACTCCCCAAAGAGAAAAACTCACTAAGTTTGAGAAGGATTTAGCCCACTCCAGATATAGAGGATGCACGATAAGCCGTTTTTGTTTTAGTTTCCTAGTTTTAATATTGTATTGGTATCAATGGTATTATATGAAAACATTGATTACTTTTGGGTCTAAGAATATATATATATATATATATATATATATATATATATATATTATTTACATTATTATGGTAGTGATAAGAATGTTGGGATTTATAAGACTTGTACCCTCATTAGTGTTGTAGAAAAATTGAAAAACTAATTAGAAAATTAATATCACAGTACATCAAATCAGGATTTATGCTGAACTCTGAAATAAGTATTTGGTTGAATTTCTTACACACACACCCATCAGAGTTTAGCATAAGTAATGGTTAAATTAATTTCAACTCTATTTTTTTTTTATAAAGAAAGAATTTTAAAAGATTCAAAATCATATGAGAGAATAAATAAAAAGAGGAAGATCTAGTGTCCTTAAATAACGCCCTAAGACTACTAAAATTATGAATATAAAAAAAAAGAAATAAACGAGAACAAGCTTTGCCAACTAGCAACAAATTTTAATGAGCGCGTTAGAGGCCAATTTTTATTTATTTTATGTGCCTGTTGCGGGAAGGAGGCCTTACGGAGTTCTTTGTGTTTGGGTGAAACTGTTTGATTTATTAAGTTGGCAAAGAACGTTCAAATATCCCTTGCAGGAAACCACAATAAGTGAACAGAAAGTGTGGTTAGGTTTTGAAAAGTGTTGGAAGGGTGGGAAACGTCATGCTCTATGGAAACAAAAGAATAAAACAACTTAGAACTAGAAAGGTAATTTGAACGTTCAACATACAAAGACATAAAAAAACTTACAGCAATTTGAAATGAAAATAATATGCATTGCTTACAATATATATACATGAAAATTTCACATAAGAAAAAAAATGTTACTTTAAAGTGAACGAACTATAATTATAGATCTAGAATTAATGAACACGTAATAAAAATTACAATGAAAAGAAAAAAAATAATAAATGGACTTCAGCGCGTGAAATTACATTAACCTAATGAGTATAAGAAAGTAAAATGAGATAAAAGAGAGGAAAAAGGGAGGGTACCTTGACTCGAGGAAGTGAGAAATAACCTTTAAAGAGAATGAAGCGTTAAATGAATCAGGTGAAGAGTAAGGTTGAGTTTTAAGAAAAAGATAGAAGTTTTGACGCTTTCCATTAAGTCTTTGTGTTCAAATTAAGTTTGTATTTTTATAGAATATATGTGTATTTACCTATTGTCTAGATTTTTTTTTAAAACAAAGAGAGTTGTTAATAAAATAGATTTTTGGAATAAACAAGCAAAAAAATATGAACATAATCAAATTAATTTTGGAATTTATTTTATATGATTTATTCAAATTTATCCTTTGTTTTAACATAATATATTTAATTATATCTATATATACCTTAATAAAATCAAAGTTATGCTGAGGGAGCTCCCATATGTAAGATATACATTAGTAAATTATAATTTAGAGTGACTATACTGACATGGCGATATGAAATGAGAATAAACGTTCATCATAAAATATTGTACCCAGTGTTAACCTGTCTAGGATACACACCCTCATCACTAGAGACCCTATCATACAATCTTGACGGTTATTCCATATTCTCAACAATTTGTGCTAAACGGGATTGATATTATGTAACACAGTATTGAAGTTCTTCACCTTCAAACTTCTTTAGCATATTTTAGGATTTATAAATTTCTAGGTTTTGCAAGTCCATAATTTTAAACTCAAACCAATCAATAAAAGCACATTCTGCTTTTTTTAAATGATATATATTATTTGAAAAACTATTTATGGTGTAATAGAGCATCGAAAAGAGTAATTTAAATAGTTGAGAACATGTTCTGTCATAATCTAAATTCTAATCTTAGGGAACGCTAGTTAATATACGTAACTAAGGTTTTAATAATAGTAAAAAAAAGCATTTTTGGATTCATTCATATGGTCTTGCGATTGGTTTTCTGCTGCTCTTTACTTTGGCCTATTCTGGGCTAAATTTCTTACATCTTTGTACCTTCTTCTGCCAACATCTTCTGCTATATATTTTATGTTCTCCATTCTTGGTCTCACTTTTGAATTTATATTTTCCACATCTTCTTCTCTGTCAAACTATCATGACTCAGTATATGTCCTAACATGTTGTCTTCTCTGCTGTATAACTCTCCAAAGTGTACATTCTTAATTTATTTTTCAAATCATGTATTTGAGATCACCTCCATTAATGGTTTATATATATTTTTCCCTAATTTATTTGAGGTATTTAACGTGTGAGCTCTCTGAACCGACTGATTAAATTAGCATACGAATTATAAACTAACTTTCTAGAACAGACACAACAAACAGTCCTCTGACGTTAATTAATCATTATGAAAGGGGAAAACCAAATTTCTCCAAATATAAATTATTCATCCACACCGGGAATCGAACCTTGGAGCCTTATCTCAATATAGAGACACAATACCAACTGAGCTAAGGTGTCGGAACTTTTTATATTAAATTAACGAATTTACGAATTAACGAATTGTTTGCTTTGTGTTATATATATATATAAAATTAATTCTTTGGTATTATTCTTGAGAATTGAAGAAATAGATCAAGAATTTGTATGATCATTAAAAAAGTTTTTGTTCAGATTAAATTATGCCCATATTATAATTAATATAAAATACCTGCTACACTATGGGCATAGAATCATACTAAACGTATTTGCTGAGGCCATATTTTTCAATTTTTTTTTAAAAATATACCGTTTTTAAAAGAAAATAAAACAATATTATTACAGATCATAACTCCCCGTCCCCCACAATCTCATATTAAAAAATATCAAAATTTAAATACAATAGTGAGAGAGAAAAACAAGTATTTAACTTTTGCATTAAGAGCCAATATTCTGTTTAAAACAGGAAAGCACCATTACTTACACGGAATGACACCTAAACCATAAAAATCATAGGTCAGTGGTTCCCTCTGCCCCACCCCGTTCCAACCACATGACTAAACCACAGTTACCTTGTTTGAAAACTGAACCAAAAGAGAGGTAGATTAAAAATAAAATACCTAAAATTTTATCTATTATTTTAAGAATATAAAATGAAACTCTCGCTTCACCTAGAAGATAAACATTGGTTATATCCTAGCAAAAACAATGAAAGTGAATAATAATAACAATGAGTTAACGGACCACCTTGAGAATAGAAGCATCAGGTTCTGTCGTTCATTTGAAGAAGGTGCGATTGGATCACTGCCCGATAGCACCGATCAATCGATTGCTGGGAGCTATTTGCTCTGGCGCTTCAAAAGGGGGTTGAGGAGAAACAACTGCTTAAAAAAAATTTTTTTAAGTGCCGAGGTTAATATACCTGCTATTCACGACTTTAAAAATAATCTCTGATCAGAATCACATGTTTGAAAATGAAGTATTTTACAAAAAAAATTGCTCTATAGAAAATATTTTTTATGGAAGGGAAAGAGACTTCACAAGTTATTATTGATTTGTTTGACTTCTTAAGGGTATTTTTCAAGGTCAGCTTTGTTCGTGTAATTAAACCTGTTTTGTTTAGCGGCGTTTTATTACACACATAAAAAACTTATTTTTCCTGACACCTATTTTATATAACAACAATGTATGAAATAATACTTAACACCCACATCCTACTAACCATTCGGATTATACGCTTAATTACTAATTTAACTGATGGGTTAGGAATTGGGAAGGTTTAATATAGATGAAATGATCCCGCATTTTGCGTGGAGAGAGAGAGTGGAAAACCGTTTAGTGAAAATAGCCATCAGTTCACCTGAATGAGATTCGAACCTTGATATCCCCATTCTCAGCAGTTTACCATAGGACGAAACTATCGCGTTAGCCAGCTACCATGGCGGGTATTAATTTATGAAGCTATCATTTTTAACTCGTATTCTAATTGCACTTTTTATTCAATAATTATTTTACTGCATAATGCTATTCTTTATTTCGTTAAATAATTTATTATTTATAGAACTACTTTAATAAATGTGAAAAAGATTTACATTGACATCGATAAGCTTTTAATGTAATTAAACGTTCTTGATTAAAAATTGTTGGAGAAAATAAAAGATAAAAAACCTTGAAATTTAATGTCATTAAAAATAAATTTCAGACAAAGATTTTTTTTTGTGTCTAGGGTAAAATTCCGCTAGCGTAATTATGGGTGTTTATTAAAAAAAAGTGTACATTAAAATAACCTTTAACACGTCCTCAAAATGAAAAAAATAGCTAGTGCTATTCTTTTTCACTATTAAAAACAAAAACATTAAGCACCAATATATTTTTATAAAATGCTTCGCTTTTGGAATAATCGGGTGTCTCGACTTAAATACCACACACGCTATTTATCATATATGTATATACTTTAACACCATATCATACTGTCCATTTGAGTTGTACGCCTACACCTGCTAGTGAGCTAGAAATTATTAAGTTTGAATTTAGAGTGAGTTTACTCTATTTTTCTTTGAAGGAGAGTAGACAACAAGTTAGGGAAAACCACCCTCACTTCCCTCAATATGGATTTGAACCCATTATTTCCTCGTCATCGACAGATCAGTATATTGTGACAGTGATGCCTGTAAACATTCCATCACAAAAAACGGGTGATTTGTTTATTATGTTTCCCACGTTATTTATCTTTTTCTTTATAATTGTGATTGTAAATTGACCCTGGTAATATTACATGATGTTTCTTACTCTTTTAAGGTATTTTTTAGGTTTCTTCCCATTTTGTTTAGCCACACGTCTTGCTCCGATTTGGGTTGTACGCTAATGCATTAATTATGGTTATGCGTTAGGAAGAAGAAAGTTTGAATTATTGGAAAGGAATGGGAAACTATTTAGTATAAACCATCTTCAGTTCACGCAACCAGGATCGAGCCACGATATCCATTTAATCAACAGTCTAGTTTATTGAGAGAGTAGCGCCTTAGACCATACGGCTAGCGATGTGCTCCCCACCAGTTATTGATTAACCAATGATTCTATAGCAAGTAATTATAAAGCATTATTTCATATGTCCCTGTGATAATTAACTTAATAACATTGTAAAATAGAATGAGTTTGTAGTTGAAATGTATAACGAATATGTAACAAAGAGAGTGTATTGAATCTATTTAATGTACTGTAGGATAAAATAAATTAATATACGATCAGTGTTGGGTCCTTGGAAACGCACAAATAAATATCTGGTTAATACTTTTATGATTAAGTGTCCCACATATTCTTGACCAATGAGATAATCTATATTTTTATATGATTAAATGATAGAAAATAAAACTATTTTAATAGAAGTAATTTGTCACAACCTACATTATAGTTGTTTTCTTTTAAAATATATTACTTTAATGAAACAAATAGCCGAAACTATTATTAATGTATTTTAGTGTGGATAGTCCCTCATAGATATCATATTCTGAAAATTGAAAAATGACACCTGGACACGGGAGCCGAACCCGGGACCTTCAGATTAATACGCCAATGCTCTTACCTCTGAGCTATCCAGGATTCGTCCCGTGCCCATGGTCATTCTTCACTCACAGTTTAAGGCAGAGTCTAAGATGGACGTGCGAAAGTCGTCAGCTTATAAACATGTGATTATCAAAGATCACAGGATCACAGACATCAGACAACGCAGCCATTAGCGACTCAGTAGTTGACATTTTTGCAGCCATTCGACAATTATATATATATAATTGTACAGGATTCGATTGAGCTTGTCAAATAAACCGAGTAATGATCCTATAAATTTGAATCACAAAGATAAAACTACGAAGCATTCTTCTCTAATTTGGTAAGGTTGACTTACAATCATAAATATCTATAATTTTTACTTTCTCGTGAACCCTAGGAGAGAGTAGGTATTTTTATCCACACAAAAAATTGACATTGAAATTTCTATGGATGTTGAGGGTTCATGATTCCCTGAAACATACTTTTTTTTCACAATCTCATATGTCTGTTTGTGTGTATATGTATCAATGGGTTTAGTCATCCGCATGGAAATTAAACTATTTTAGAGATCAAGACAGAACTTGTTCTATAAGGTTTTCATATGTTTTACCAAAGGTAACTCTAAAACTAAGGTTAGCTTGCTTATGGGAGGGGAAAAAAATACTTAATCGGCTTTACCGATTTTGTGCGAAATTCATAAATAAGCAAGTATAACACTAAAAATAAAATAGTGTATCTTATTTTACAAGAAAACTGTTTTTATAAAAGAGGATATTTCTAATTTGATCGTATCTCTGCAACTTAATACGATAATAAATAATTTAACATATTATTGGTGAGTTTCAGGAATAAAAAACTTTTAATTGAAATTGAGGTATTATTTTATAAAGCTATAGTTTCTTAGAAGTAAACAAATATATATTTTTATTGAAGTCTATAAAAGCATGAATTGAAAATTTACAGAATTGATATGCTATATAGATTTGAAATGTGATGCTGGAGAAGACTTGAGAAGATATGGTGAACAAAAAAGGGTGACAAATGAAGAAATTATAGGAAAGGAAATGAGAAGAGAATCATTTTGGATGTGATTCTTCGGTACAAATAAAACTGGATCGGACAAATCCTTAGAGAGAACTGTCAACAGCACGACGTCATAGAAGGCAAGGTTTAAGGGGAAGGGGAGCTTAGGAAGAAGGAAGAACCAAATAGTATATGTTTTGAGGAAATAAGAAGATTCTTGGAGCTCAATGAGGAGGCATAGGACAGGAAGCATTGGCGGTCTAAGTTCATTGACAAAAGGAATGGACCTATCGTAAGACAGAACACCTAATACTAATATTTTTTTAAAATAGTGGAAAATTATTTTTATTTATAAACTACAAAATTAGATGCCGTGACCTCTAGCTGTTTGTGTGTATGAGTGTATCTTGGCCTAGAACCCAAACCATTTCACTGATAGAACTGAAATATGGTATATAGATACCCTTGAGGGATATTTGTAATTAGATATCCAACCTTATAAATAAGTGTAGTATACTGCAAAAATAAATGAGAAAATATAATTCGTCTCCATATACATTTCAACTATTTTTTATTAAATTTGGAACCTTGTAGTTGTTTAACATTATAACAAAATAGAAACTTTAATTTTTCGATGAAAATTACTTAAATATTATATCATAAATAAGCTCTGATTTCCGATTTTGATTAAATTTACGTAGCTATTTTCTTTCATACATGATGGTAGTATGAAATAAAAATTTCGTTGCCAAACTTACAGTAGAACGTCACCTATCCCTATTAGAGCAAATTCCATACAGTCCCACTAATAAAAAGCCATCTTTAGTTTGCTATATCTAGACCAACTAAGAACACCCTATCTTTAGTTATCTTTGTCCAGTCCACATAATTACACCCTTTTCCTATATTAGGCAAGCTACATCCAGTCCTAATCATTGCACCCTATGATATTACTGCAAAAATTTTAGATTTGAAATAACCTATCATTTTCAAGTTATAGTAATATTTAGAGTTAAAATCCCTTATTAGGAAAATATTTAAAAAAAACTAATAGTTTCTGAGCTATAAGTGAATATGTGTATATTAATTAACATTAATAGAGCTTTTATACTGTTTAAATTTAGTAATATGTATGCTATTTTGTGGAAAGATATGTTTTCTGTTCTCAATGTTTTGTAAAAGTGTTTATTTCAATTATGCTCTTTGGCGGAGTGTTTCTGCAACTTTATATAGTATTTAGTTTTTAAAATGTTATGAGATTTTCTTAATATTTATTTATTAGGATAAAAAAACTAATCTGTAGGGCGGATCGTAAAATTTTTTTCTTCAAGTGTCTTTAATACCGTTTATTATTTTATTAGTGCTATTTAGTGAAATTTTTGATCTTTTTTCCATTATTTTTATGCTACCATGCATATTATTTGGTCCAAAACTTCTTAAAGTTATAAGAAATATTTCAATTTTTAGTTAAATAGCGCGAGAGTTTGTGTGGGGTACACATTAATACTTATTTGTTGTCAAGTCAAAAATGAAAATAACTTTCAGAACTCATTAGTGCACGGTATTTATTAAAAGCTTTTTTTTATCTTTCTACTACCCGTTCGGCATATTTAACACTTCCTTTCCCCACGCCTTGACACATTATATGTGGATGCAACTATTTCAGGTTAAATTTATTTAGGAAGTAGGTTCGTGAACAGTTAGATGTTAACAAAACAATATATATATATTTATGTTTATGTCAATTTATATGGGTTTTTCTACTGCCACTTTTCATAGGTGATACCATTATCTATAAACTAATTCTATAACAAAGTAAACTTATTATTGTTGAATTCAAAAATATATTTTAATTTCATATTATATATGTAGGTATATATGTATGCATGTATGTATGAATATAAATATTTATATATGATCAAGCATGAGATTAAATTGGAATCCGATACTGTTTCACTTCTAGGTTTCTTGAAAGAAAAATGGAGAACAATTTTTTTTTGTTATTAATTTAAGCAGCCTTTATTACCGTCACACAAAAACACACACCAACATGGGTTTCCCCTGTTGCCTATACTTTCTCACTTGCCAATAGAGTCATTGAGAAATAGAGGAACCTTTGGCTGATTTGTTATGCGAGCTACAGGTTGTAACACACACACACACCATAATTAAGATGTTGGAATTATATAATTTTATACCCTTCCTAAAGTATTGCCATTCTTTTAGCACTAATGTGTTATTTTATACCAATGTATGGTGGGGAGATATTTGTGAAATTTTACATATTATTTTGTTTTTAAAAGCACTTTACTTCAAGGGGAAATCACTATAATCTCTAATAATAATAACCAACTGTTTTATGAAGTATTGAAAATTGTATTTTAGCAGTTAGCTTTTATGATATGATATGATGAGATAGATGCTATAGAGCGTTTATTAAAATACAATCGCTTTTTAAAAGATAAAATTGCTCTTTTTCCACCAAACATAAGTTCAAGAACATTTAATAAAGGTTTATTAAGTATTCCAATTAAAAACAAAAAATATCTAGTAAAAACTATTTCTTTACTCTTTTTCATACTTCCAAAATAGGCTGGAGGCCTTTTATCTAAGCTAATGGGTAGGAGTTGTAAAGGGAGATAGAGTTTTATAGAAGTCCACCTGAGTTCATATTAAGGTATAGGGAAGCATATTTAACGATAGTCACTTCTAGTATATCCAGCCGATATTCAAACTAAGAACTCCCGTTATAAAAAGAACTAGTGTTTGACATAAATTCAACGTGCCCACCAAAGTGGGTGATTATTTATTATCATACTATGGATCTTTTTTAGACTTAACTAAACCATTTTGATTTATTTGGAATTAATGTTTTACTGTACGTCCAACTTTCATTACGGGATATACGATTGTTTATACTAAATTGTTATAAATGATGTAGTTAAAATCAAGGGTATAAAGATCCACAGTTTAGTGTAGAGAGTGTGTAAAACGCGTCAATAAAACATAGCCCTGAAAAAATGTACTGGGATTCAAACTCAGGTTTCCTAGTTATCAATAGACAATAGTTACTAGATGAATCAGAAATTCATTTCACATGCACACAGATTCGGGTCATTGAATTTCAATTATATGTTATTACACTCTCTTTACCATCGAGGAACATGGGAAGTAGCCTACTATATTGCTATACATCCATCTAAATCTATTTTACATTGTTTATAAAAGCCATTTCTGGTGCTACCCACAAATGTGAAAACATATATATATATATATATTTATGTTTATTTGACAGAACTAGAGTCATAGGCTACGAATAATGAGCCATTAATGTTCAGCATACATTACACTCTTCCTATCGAGATTTACAAATTTCAGTACGAATGAAAAGCTTGCGCAGAAATCACCTTAAACAATGCCACCACGTATTTATACAATTATCTAAGTATGGAACAAACCTAAATACACTATCTATAAAAATGTATGAAGTGTAAAAGTGCTGCGAACGGTATTGAAAATTTACAAAACTATTTTCAAAACTATAACTAATCCAAAACTATTTATTTTCTTCTGTTTAACTACATCCCTAATTAACCCACACACCAAGCGCGTTTCAAATAAATCCATAAAATCTGCGTTTAGAGAAAGACCTTCATAACTATTTTGGTATTTGTGAGTGAGAGCAACCAGTATATTATTAATGTGTCATATCCCTGGAATCAATATTAACGCTATCAAATTAGCTGATAAACAGGGTCACAGCATGACCAAACGATAGCGAATATTAGGGGATGAGGGCTTATTAGAGGGGTGTGTTTGTGTGTGTTTTATGTTCGCAACCAAAAGAGGGTGAAGAGTGTATCCCGGATTTTCGCGGAACACCCCAATACAAATTGAAGCGTAGTAAATTTTATCTTGACAATGCTGGATTTTACACAGAAAGATGATATCTGTTATGGAACTTAACATGATTTATTCACGCTCCCTAAGTACTAAGATGAGGGGCTATTTGTTCAAATATCCGTTCCGTGTTTAACAGATAGCGATAACAGGACTATAGTAGATTTAGTGAAGAGAATAATGATGGTTTGGTGTGTTATAAGTGTCATACATTTATTGATACGCGAATAAACATCGCTAACATCAAGATAATGCTTAACAAACAATACAGTGCTGCAATAGGCTATAAGGTATATTCTAAAATTTTCCTGAAAATAGTGCTTGTATTTGAAGCCAATTAACATAATTACATTCTTACAAGTAATATAATTAATAATAAATATATTATTTAATTTAACCTTTTAAAATTATATATAAAATTAAACATTTCTACAATAAAAGGTATCAAATATTTATAATTTATTAACTTCCCCTATTTTACTACCCGTCTCAACTGCATCAATGGCCACGAGGGCAAAGTCATCTGTATTTTATGCTTTAATTGTCATTATGTGGTCTGTGAATAATTAATTTCCGAATATCTTTAAGTGATTTTTTCTTAAATAATTTTTCATAATCATAAATTTAAATATGTTAATACTCCGATGGATAGTGAGACATTTTCACGTTTTTCTTTATTTCCTTAAATGCCGTCAGTATTTGTTTAAAGTGCTTCGAATATTACAACTTTTTAAAACTAATTATGATTATACTTCACTTTCCTGTCTTATTTGTACATACTACATGGAAGTTGTATTATATTATATATTATATTAAACTATAACGATTATTTGTAAATTATGAAAATTATATAGTGTTAATATATAAATAGACAACTATTCCTATATTTAAATATATTACTACATATACATACCATGTTTAATTATATTACTATAATTATATATAAATAAACTATTATATTTATACAGTTTAACAAACTATTATATTTATCATATATATATAAATTATTATATTTACACATGTAATTAAACTAAAATAGCTATTCTTTATATGTACCGGTACATTAACTATTATATTTAAATATAAAATAAATATTTAATTTATATGTAAATCTATATATATGTAAATCTCTCTCTCTATATATACATATAGATATATGAACTCCCTTCCTTACTGATTCATCACCGTATCTCTAGAACACCTAGACCTGGAATCTTTAAATTCGATACAGGGTGGTTCCTTTCATGTCGTAAGCATCTGGTAAGAAAGGGTTTTTCGAAATTCAATCCCAAAGTAAGTAAAATAGGGATTGTCCTATAGTAATAGTAAAAAATATAAGAAATTTACCCCTTTTAATCAGAATAATATAAATTTAAAATTTAAAAATAAGGATCCAAGAACTGGGAGGGAAACTATAATTAGAAAACACATTTTAGATTTAGTAGGAAATTGAAATTTGGAAAACAGGTGGGAAAGACAAGATAGCCAGATAGATTTTGGAATATGAAATTTAGAAGAATGATTAGGAGTAAAGGGAGTGGTTAGGTCAAAATATTTGAAGCCAATAAAAATATCTACTTTTCAAAGCACAAGCAAATTTAAATTTGAATGGCATTTAAAACAACCATTTCCAATATTCATTAATGTCTGATAATTTTAATTCAATTAATGGAAATCTGTAAAAAAACCTGGAAAGGGTTGGGGGGAGGGAATGCTTCTACAAACAGAAATCAAGCATTTAGTTGTGGAAGAATTTTTTTAAATTTGATAGTCAGGTAGAAGAACAACTTCGGATAGACAAATAAGTCCTAAAACTTAAAAATTCTAAAGGTATTTTGAAAACATTGGGAGGGGTGAGGTTTAGAAATTTCCCAAACGAAAATAAACAATTAAATCTTAGTGTGATATGAACGTAAATCGTAGAAGTAAGTTAAAGGGACCACCTCAAATACCATTAGATTCTGAAAATTCTAAATTTTTATAGACCTCGGGATAAGGCGAGGCTGCATAAATATATATAATTACTTATCTATATTCTACTAACGGAAATTTGGCAAGCAGTTAGGAAACATAATAATATGCATAATTAAATTTAAAAAAAACAACAGAAAATATTAGGTGGTGGTATGAGAAGTATAAGTAGGAATCAATGCATTTTAGGGGCGGTATGAAATAAGAAATTTCCATGAATGAAGAAGTTTCACCTCATATTACAAATTATCTTATTTTGTCATAGAAAATGACTTAAGACACTTTACATAAATGGTTATATTCAATTTTGATTGTATTTACTTTTGATCTCTTTACCTCCTTTACCCTAAAATAGTACATTCTTTGCCTTACTTTGCATTTAACAATTTAATATACTTTTTAAAATTTTTACTTAGCCTTTTTTAAATATATTTGATAATATTTACTTTCAATTTTTTCTTTTTTTACTATTTTTCTCTAAACTGTATCTCCCGGTCAAAGCCGGGTACTTCAAACTAGTAAAATATAATATTAAAATGGCAAAACTGTATTTTAGAAAGTTAGCCCGTTGACTGAATGAATTACATAATTTTATGGAAATGACGAATACAAATAAAAAACACGTAATGGTTAAAAACCACATAGTTTTATTTTAACTTGTGTGCGCACAATTTATAGGCAACCCGCCAAGATTTATTGTGAAGAACTTTAAACAAAGAGCTGTGCCCTTACCAAACAACTAAACTTTCTCTCGGACTTAAAGGGCACTACTTTCCTAAAGGTAAAATGTTTGAGATTTAAATATTTCCCTTGGGAATCTAGCTCTGACATTTCTGAATCACAAAATTAATCTACAATTAATCGAACTCTTGTAAAATTTTATGTGTACATGGTCAACGATACTCACATGATGGAAAGGATCAATATAATATATAATTGTAATATAATAGTAATAGAAACCGTGATAGTTATCATATTCATAAATTTGAAAAATGATATCTAGACACGGGTATTAAAACTGGGACCCTTGGATTAGTGCACAAATTTTAGACCACTGAGCTAAACAGGATTTGTTCCCGTGCTTAGAGTGATATTTCATTCATAGTTTAAGGTAGTCTAGTATGGAACTGTGAATATTGGGTTTGATTTCTGAAATTGGCTGTCAAATATATTCATTTATGATAGTAATGATATTAAAAATAATAATAATTATTATTATAAATTGTAAAAAAATTATTTATTGAGAAATATTTATAATTCTTTCTGTGGAAAGTTCATGTACTTTTGTACAGTCAACGTCCCTTTTCTAATAACTCCGCACCACAGTTTGACTATACACGGCCGTTATTAATCAATTTCTCGTATATATCTTGGAAAATATTACAAGAACTTACGTGGGGATTAAACGTTACTGCGGCCAATAAAACGACTTGGTTATTTTCTCCATTTACAGAATTTAAACGTTTTATTCATTTTTGGCATGAACAGTTCCCTCTTCTGAAAATGTCTGCACAGCTCGATATGATGCTTCAGACCCTCTCTCAGAGTATCGCTCAGCGCATGAAATAAGTTATTTATATACGTTTCTTCAGATTCACCATATATTAAAATTATCTCTACGATAACTAACCTATCCATTTTTTCTATCATAAAATCTAAAATCTTCAAGATTGAATGATACATAAGAACTAAATAGGCATAACTAGTTCCTACTAAATAATTAAATGTACTAAAACTATCGGAATGGAAATGCAACATTTTGAGCTTTGAAGGTCAAACGTTTCTCAAAATAGAGAAGGCAGTTGCAATACAAAGAATAGACAATAAGATCACAAGGGATCTTTATTTATACCAGACCCAATCAGTAAAATTCAGTTACCTAAATTTAACAATATTAATTATCAGAGAATTAAAGTGCGCAAACATTTGAGTTAAAGGAAGTTAGGGTTTGCTCGATGAAAAGACTAACAAATGACATAAAATTGATAAAAGTGCGAAGGCCGTTTTATTACCATAAATAATGATCAAAGGCCAATAAAATATATATTGTTGGTTGCGGACAATGAGCTATAGCTTATTATACAACAATATTTAGCGTGAATATAATGAATGTGCATGAGTGAAAATAATATCATGAGGTTACAGCTTGAAATTGCCAGGATTAAAGAACATGCTTACTAATTTACCAGAACCATTTCAAATGCAAAAGATTTAATGTTCATGAACAATACTCAAAAAGAAATGAAAGCGGGTAAACACCCTATCGCCTAATTAATATATCTAAGCCATTCAATGATACCCATATAAATAAATATGAAATTACACCTGATAAATAGTCAGTACACGTCATATTCCCTTAACTCATACATATCATCTATTAAATTTCTGCTCAAAGCTATACCCCTGGTTATAATGCATACAAACAAATTCATTATTCCCATCCAACACCCGAGAGGGGAGAGGGGTATCCTACAGACTAAAAGCATAATAACATCATAACTTATTATCTTTATACAAAATAAACTTTGAACCAATCAAAATTGTTTACTTAACTTCCCACTCGAGTAGGAATACCAAACAAAATTATATTCATCAAGACACACTACAACTGTAAGCCAGACAAACTATCGTGCAACATGGCACCCAGAGTTTGATTTACTTTATCCAATTTCTAAATAATATAACCTAACCAGCACTATGAAGCATAAGGCCATAATATGCCCAAAAATAAACAAATTAATATATCTGATAAATAAATTTAGTAAAATACAAATAAATAAACATGCCAAAGAAATTCCAAAAATAATGAATCCCTACATAATTTGGCATGAGTTAGTCGTTCCTCAGTATTCCTATGATAATAATAATAATAATAATAATAGTAATAATAATAATAATAATAAACCTATCCAACATAATGTACTCTTACATGTTGTAAGCTCCTATATACTAATAGCATCAAAGAGTGCTAGCTAGCACCATACTGAGTACAAGCTTATATTCAAATTTGCCCAGCGGAGAAAATATGGGTGGGAGGTATCTCAGCTCCAATGATGCCATCTTCAGTAAGTAAGTGCATTAGTCTATCCTCGAAGCCTGCGCAAAACGTTGAAAGAGCGACAGTTCGGGGGGTAGGGTAACCCACGTGATCGCATAGTGCGCCTGCGCGTTGCTCGCCACTCGAAGAAAGTGAGCCGGCTAACGTAGAACTCCGAGACTTAATTTTTGTATAATTTGGATGGTGGACTGTCCTGTGTGTCGATGTATGCGGAGAATCAGAACACGGTGCTGGTCTCCCAGTAAAACGGGGTAAGGGTGTGTTCTTTTGTAGGTGGTGGAGGTTAGGTGTCGAAGATGTTTGTAACCACGGTACAAAGGTATATGGTGGAAAAAAATTGTGGCATAGATCGACTATCATGTTTGATCAAAATTCATCAACGCTGTTTTGTAAATGTGGCCTGTGGCAAACCTACAAACAGAGAGACTGAAATGAGGTCAGGCAGGATTGTAAAATCAGCTTCCTGGGTTCGTGTTCTTACGATTCGTCACTATCAAGAGATAGATTTTTAACAATCACAATACTTTCTTTTGCTCAAATTTTCAAGTTTCGTGATAGCTGCACAATAAAACAAGATTTACAAAATACCTCACTTTTTTTCTGACAAACGTGATGATTGCGCCCCAGGTGAGACTGTCATACGTTCTTTGTTTTTGATCCCCTCATTACTCTTCCCCAAAAGAGTTACAAACTTTGACTCATTGTCACAAGCTAGAACAAAAAACTTGAATCTAAAAATAAAATTGGATATAATGAACATGTCAGTTGAGTGGAAACAATATAAATACACTTCCCGTCAAATAAAAAAAAGTTCTTCTATTTACGATCATTAGCATGATGGAGAGTGAATAGGCGCTTTTTAAAATAAATTTACTGGAAAAGTTGGGTGTATTAATGTATGACTTCCTATCATAAGAAAAAGCGTCTTAGAGACCCCATCTACTGGAATTCATAGGCATAACACAACATTATTACTATTTCATATAAATAGATATTAGTGGGAAGGGAAATAAGCTCATATACAATAATGTTTATGAAAATGTTAAGCTAAATACAAATTACAATATCAGCACAATTCTATAATCTAAAAGATGGTCATTTCTTCATTAGGTAAAGGCAATAACAATTAAGTGAATAGGTTTAGTCAATCATACATGATAATCTTAGGGTGTAGAGATAGACAATCACAAATGTTAATGTTATCGTCTAGCTAAAGACGATCTAGCTTGGAAGCATTAATACATGTATGGATAAAAATCAAACATTATATAATAGTCTCGTAATTCTGATGAAAATAATCAGACGTGATAGATTCTCTCGACACAGAGATGGAGTCAATCAAAAATGATAATAAATCTTCTGTAGGTAAGTTTTAAAAATACATGGTAATTTGGGCGTGTAGATAAATACAAATGCATGAGAAATCTTATAAAGTCACTCACACATGACAACTTATTCATATGAATAAAAGTTTTCTGGAAATTCTATATTAACTTTAAAATATAGGTACTCACACATGAAAGTTCTTACTTATTAATAAACATACTTACACATTGTAATATTCACTTATAAATAAAGCTATTAATATATGACAAGCTTAGCTTATAAATAAAACCATTCACACATTATCCTCCTTGCTTATAAATTAAAGTGCTCACGTATTTAAATCTGATAATAAATTGATGTACTCACACATGACACGTAAGGTGACTGGGTTGCTGGTACCCTTTCCCTCCGTGTTGGCCGCCAGACAAGTATATTCGCCTGCCGTCTGACGGGTCACCCCTTGGAGGACCAAACTTTGGTCACTCAAGATGACACCCCCTGTCACGTTGTGGTGCATCTCGTGTCCCTGAACAAAAATTAGGTAGTTGTATAATCCAAGGCCTTTGGCAGGGAAATTTTTTCAGATTAGTGCAAGCGAAGTATGTTTTAAAAAAATTATTTAGAAATATATTGAAAGGTTACGTCTTTAAGCACGGAAAAGTGATTAATAACTATAAATATAATGTATTATTGAGTATGAAATGAGCTATTGCCTAATGGCTTGGAAATGTATAGTAAGACAGTGTATAAACACTGTACAATAATGTAAAGTAAGTGACAGCGAAGGAAGTGAACCTGACAGCATAGCTAGTCTAGGCCTAGATAAGTACAAATACATTTCTTTATTCATTTATTCTTACACTTTTATCACCTCCTACATCTTCACTCTTACACATTTACATATTGTTTTAATATTGTTAAATAATCCTTTATTATATAAAGAGACATATGGCACACATAAAACAAAAAAAAGTCTTCAAACATGTAATTCCAGTGAATTTATTTGTGCTTTAATTGTGTACTGCGTTATATGTGTCTTTTTATATGAAAAATAAATATTTTTGAAAATTAAAACAACGTGTAGATGTGAAAAAGAGCATGTGTTGAATGTTTAAGAAGAATTGAAGAAAGAAGTGTGTTTGTTCCGTCTTATTGACCATTGGATTTATTAGTTTTCTATACAGATTGTTAGCAACGGTAGAATAATATTCAAATCCAAGCATTGTATTAGGAGATATTCAAACTTTAAATCTTATTATTATAATAACTATAAGAACATGATTTTTAACAATATTTATTTTGCATTTTTCGAATGGAGAGAGTAAGGTCTACTGTTCTTTAGCTACTAGTTTAAATTTATAATAATTATCATCATCAGACCTGTAAATATCAATTTTCTCAAGTATGAATGCCTTTTAAAACACTGACTAAAGTTTATTTTTATTCTAAGTTATTCAGAGTTTACTTGCTTCCTATCAAATCACTAGGATCATCTGTTGAACTTACGTTGTGAAACCAAGCCAGCCTGTAAGCCTTGGGGTTGGCACGGATGTTACACTCAAAGTACACATCATCGCCTTCCTTAATGTCATCTGGGTTAAGACTGGAGCCCATCTTCAAGTTCACCACAGGCATATCTGGAACAAGGAGGTTTTCATTTCTATCTTTCTCTCTTTTTATCTCTAGGGAAGTCTGGTCTAACATTTTTGTTAACAACTTCAATCTTATATAGAAAGTGTCTAGATCAAATACATTAGTAGATAAAACATTCCTCGTTGTAGAAACAATTTTTATTGAGATTTTTACGAAAAAAATAAATACTTTGTGGACTATGTATTGCTAAGATTCTGGACCACCAGCAGATATCCCCAATAAAAGGATATGATTTATAATTTAGAGCAGTATTTCTAAACCTGCGGTACGCTTACCAGTAAGGGTACGTGAAGTATTTCAGGAGATATAATAGCATCGCGTCTTACTACTCGTTCGGGCTATACGCTTGAGTACTAATTACGCTAATGGGTTAGGAATTGGGAAGGTTGAATATAGATGAGGTGTACTCTCAGTTTCATAGAGGAAGATTGGAAAACCATTTAGGAAAAACCACCTCCAGTTCAAATAAGCGAGATTCGAACCTCAACTTCCCCGTCTTCGGCAGTCTAGATTTACAGGAAACTAGCACGTTAGCTAACAAAGCCACCTAGATAAAGGGTTACAGGGGGTATAGTTAGTACCAATGAATTTTATTAGCTATGATATTCTTATAAAGACAGCAAGCTTGATTTAAAAACATATGGACAAAGATTTGATATTCTTATGGACCTTTTTTAAAACCTTTCTTTTTTTCTGTTAGAACTTTGTCTTTATTAAAAAAAATTATGAATGTTTATATCTCAGAAGCTAGGAGTTCTTTTTATATAAAAGCTCGGACAGGTACTTTGGTTAGTGCATGACCTTGAAAGAGCTACTCGAAATTCTAAATCTAAGGAAAACACTGGCCTAAAAGAAATGCATAGGAATTCCACGTGAAAAACCATTTAGGAAGCTCTCCTTCATGTAATCCAGCAAAATCCCCAACATCCCAAAAAATCAGAATACCAGACTTTACTAGCATAATGCTTAGTCCATGTTCCTACAAATGTGGATTATTGTTGAATTTAACATACAGTTAGCATCGTGTCTGACAACTTATCTAAGACACCAGGTTTAATTCTTGAGCAGGACTATTAATTAATTGTTTTGTGATATAATTGATGGAATTTGTCAAAAATCGCGGATGAATTTAAATGAGTTTGTAAAAATGGATTCATGGGCTTTAAATCACGGAAATAAATCAAGTATGCTAGAAAAAATAGTACTTGAGATAATATTTGATCCTAAAAGGGAGGAGGATATTTGAGAATAGAGAATGTTACATATTGATGAGATACATATAGCTGTTGTTAAAGTAAACAAATCTTATATGCTACGGTGGCAAGGACATTCAGCGCGAATGGAAGACCCTATATCTACGTTAAATATATTGAATGGTATACATTATACAATGATAATAGACCAGTGCAAAATCCTAAACGTGGAAGCAGATGGGAGGATGGCATTAGAATGGACCTGAAATAAATATTGTGTAAGGAGCTGGACTGGATAGGACTAGCTCAAGAAAAGGATAAGTGGCGGCGTACTTTTGTAAGTGCGGCAATGAACTTTCTAGTGATTAATGCCATATAGTACGTAAGTACATATTTATTTTGTGTTAAAACAGTAAATAATCCTAACCGGTGACCCAGAAGTGGAGGCGATAGATTCATAATTCACGAGATTGTTTTTTGAGAAGGAGGCTGAAGTTTTTAATCATTGATAAAAGCATGGTTTCCAACATAGTATTTATCTTATTTATCAAAATGGCTTGCACTAGTTGGCACAGGGATAAAATCATCTGTCCTGCCTTGGATATTATGAGTGTGGTGGTAAGCTTAGGCATTAAATCCCGACTGAAATTGAGTTTTTTCAAGATATTACAGTCTTAACTTCCACGTGAATTTGGTTACAAAACCCCACTGTCTTGTTGTTAACTATTCCGTTAATGTAAGTAAATATGCAAATAGCTCAAATTGGCAGAACGAAGAAAGGGTCAGAGACATATATATATATATATATATATATATATTTGAAACCCACAGAATTGGGCACATAAACCCAAACATTGGTATCGTATTTTCTACTTTGCTGATGATTTAAATCCAGGGTTTGAATCTCATCATGGTGAAGTAAGCTGGCTTTTCCAACTTGTTTCCCATTCCACCCGAGCAAAAAAAAAAGTGTGTAATTGTTTCATTTATACTCTATTATACAAAATATATCCTTTTAAAGCCTATTGAATGATTGATATTTCCCGTTTGATACCAAGATAAATAGATACCAATGATTTTATCATTAAATTGGCTCCTATGATAAATCAACTCGCAGCATTCTTATTGACATTTATTTTGATAAATTACCTTCTATATATTGGACATAAGATTATCTAGAAAGTAAAGTAAGTTAGTATGAAAAACATCTCGTTACTATCGGAATATTGTCATGAACGGAGTCATCTTATCTTCTACGTAGAACGATACTATTGTAGAGAAGTCATAGTGTTTGTTGAATTTTTTTTAGGATAACAATAGAACTCACAATAAGGGTAAGTTAAAGAGAACATCCGCTCGGGAAATCAAGGAGAAAAATACGGTTGGAGGACACGGAGAGTGAAACGAATGAGCTAAGTGCAACAACAAATCATGTCTCAGTCAGAAATTTTGTATAGTTACGTTAAAACAAAACAATTTCTTAGAACGTCTCACAAGCCGTCTGAATTATCCACTTATTCAAACTAATGATTTGAGATTGAGCACGGTAGGTTTGGAAAAAAATGAATCAGCATGTTTGTAGGGACAAAAAAATAACCTCCCCAAACCTAGCTGGAATTCAAAACCTTACTTACCCAACACTTGAAATAAAATATAATACAAGAGCTACACTTTACATCCAGCGATGGGAGTAAAACATAACAGTATCCTGTTTATTAATATTTATATTATGTTATCACTCGCTTCGTCAACAGCATAGACTAAGGCCTCACTTTCGCAATAGATTGGACTACCGATTATGAGGAGATTGGGGTTAGAGTCCAAGTTGGGGTACTGAAACTATTTTTTTTAATGTTTCCACACTCTCTTTCCACCTAAATATGGGTACATTTCCTCTAGATGCAATGTTCTTCAGCCCTAACAAACTATTGTAATTAGTACAGTACATAATGTGTATAACCCAAAAGTATACGAAGCTTAGAAAATAATCATTAATTTGTGATCTATTTTGAGACTATGACGTTTCACAAATACATTTTAATTAAAGGTTTATACTGTATATTTTAACCTAAAATAAACCCGCCTTAGTGGCGTAGTTGGTTAACGCGTCAATTTCATGTTGAGCTAGATTGCTGAGGTTGGGGAGATCAAGGATCGAGTCCAGGTTGGGTTAATTGGGGGGAGGGGTGTTCCTAAATTGTTTTACACTATCCCTCCAATCAAATGCGGGTTAACCTCCTCTAAACTTAATCTTACAAATTCCTAATTCATTAGCGTAATTAGTACTTAATCGTATAACCCAAACTAGTAGTAACGAGTAGAATATCATAAACTAGCTTAAAATATCTTACTATCGGTTTTTAATGTAATGTTTAGGTCAGGGATTGAGTCACAGCTAAGCGTACAAACTGTGTCAATCCCTAACTGGATTTCTACTCCCCTTACACTAAAATGTGGGTAGATATTTTAAAATTTATATATCCTTTGTAAATACGCGAAAAGACTGTATGGGAAGCAATACATGGCCAAAAAATAATATATAACCACAGAATAAATGAAAATGACATCTATAAATGAAAGTAAATTTAGAGGTTGTTTTATATAACAACATCAAGGTTTCATTTAAATTTCTTCATGTATAGCTAAAACTTCAACACATAAATTGAATGAACACATGAGATGAACAAAAATATAATTAGTATTAAAAAACGTACTTCAACTTTAAAAAATCTTCTTTAAAAAAATATTTGTCACTTCTTTTTTATTTTTCAAAGTTTAAACTTAATACATTTTACATTTGAAGCTAAAAAAAAAAACTAAACCACTTAAACATATAAGCAGTGAAACGTGGTATTCAAACCGGCCTACAAATCGCACGAAACATGAATGAAGTACGTCCGTCCGTTGAATGTGTAGTAATTGCATGAAACGTGCATGGAATCCTAAAAATAACAAACAAAAAAACATTCATACAAAGGGCAAATGAGTTTTTGACGACAGATTACGAACATAACTATGAAAGGTTTTCTTTTGCTTTGCATGTTCTTTTCGAGACTTTTCTCTCTCGTTCTAATTTACCCTCGTTTTATTTTTGTACTAGCTTTCCCCCTCACCGTTCCCCAGCCTATAGTTAAATGTAATGTAAACACGACATTAAATCACCAACTTTGGCTGGAAAAAATTTGGCTCTTAAAAAAAAAAGTACAGGTCTGTTGCTTCCTTTAGGATGTAAAGTGATAGTAAATATAGTTTAGTGTATAGTAAAAGCTTAAGTTCGCAAGGGACTTCCAGTAAAAATGTCGCCTACTTGAAGATTCTTTAAATAAATAACATACACATACACAGATACAAATACTTTTCTTTGTTAATTTTTGACCTTTCAAACGGTCATTGAAAATAAGAATATTCTTAAATAGTCCGGGTTTATTAAACAGCAATAATCTTCATAAAGAGAGAGTAAGAATGCATTCAAGAATCTAAGAATGTAAATTGCATTATTTATTTAGTTGTGTCTAACTATCTGATTGAGCTATAAATTAGAATAAAAATTCCTTCATTTTGGTTTAGGAAGATTAGAAATTCATTTAGGAATAAAACAACTTTCAAGATACCCGGCTGGGATTCTAGCCCCTGCCTAGCCTTCATCGGAAAGACAGTCCTGACGCGATATAGGTTTATTCCACGAGAATGTTTTTCTTATATATGTTTAGTTGGCCTTTTCTAGATAAACTGATTAGGTCATCACATCACTTAGAAAATAATTTAACCAAAGACCCGCTTCAGTGGCTGCATGGTTTAAGAAATCACATTCATAGTCGAATGAAATGCCAGTTTATGGGGATATTAGAGTGAGAATAAAGGTTTATGTACCCAGAATTTATTTTCTAATATGGTAATTCACAGTCTATTTCCAGGAAAATGTTGTTACATTTGTGTTGTATTCAACTTTTCTTGTCCCTAACGCATTAAAATATCTAATATACATTTGTTAAACTTGAACGGGCGTCCATGCTAAAAAGGAATAAACTACACAACACAAACTTTCTTCGTCCTTAATCTTAAACTAGAGACATTTAATAAAATATCGTAATATTCGTGGGAAAAATAAACATTGTTGCAAAAATACTTCATCAAAAAGCAAACATTAAAAATGATCTACAATGTCACAGGTACATTTAGGAAAGAGAGAAATCTCTGTCCACAAAAAATATTACCAATATATTTCATATTACAAAGTACTCCATCGTAAATATTTTGTTTGCTTATAGTCCAGAAGATATTGTTTTATATAAAAATTTATTCCGAATTAAAATGATTTAATTTTTAATAGTACTCCACCTTTACAATGTTATGTTATTTTTTATCTAAAATATTTGTGAAGAAAATATGATAAATACTATAAAATAATTCTAATTCTTTAAAATGCCCTTAAAATAATTTTACGGAAAAACAAGATTTTTATTTTGTGGCTAGTGTTAAACTTTGCCTCGATACAAAATTTAAAAAAATCATTTCACTGGATTTCGAGAAAACTTAATTTATCTCTTCTTGCCCTTAGTAAACTTAACTTAAATTTAGGGTTAGATATCTAATACCAAAAACATCTTGGGCGATGGGAGGGTGTTAGGGCGGAAGTTATGAATGCCTTGGATACCACGTTTTACTCTGTTTGGAAAAAGTTTCACCTATAGCCAAGATAAAGATAGATGGCATAAAAAAACTATTTTTTTAGTTTCAGTGACTCATGAAACGTCGATATTTATCAAAATCTCGAGTTCTATTGCTTAGACGATCACAATAATTCCCTCTTTGAAGGATTTAGAAAAATCGAAAACTCATCTAATAAAAGCAAGTACTCCTTACACGATGCCCTTAGTTACATAAAAACTAGTAGCCAAGTTTAAGGAAGAAACGTTTCTGAAATTTACAAGAGCTAGTAAATGTGGGGCCCGTGGGTTTAATGCAGTCTGATTCATGGTTTTGTGTGACCCACAGTACTTTTGATTTAACATCATGCAATGAGATCCAGTTCGTATTTTTGTAAACGTTGTAGGAATAAGATAATTAAAATGATTAAATTTAAAAATTGTTAAATTCTTCATCATCATCATTATCATCATTCGACATTTCCACCTCTGTGGGTCATCTGACACATCCTCATCCATTCTTGTTGATCTTTCCAAACTTCTCCCTCAGCCACGCGTCTCCATTCCACTACTTTAGCGTCCATGTCCTTCTGCGTTTGGTCCATCCATCTTGTCCATGGTGTTTTAATAGGTCTTCTACCCATTTATTTGTCCTGTAAGGCTTTCTTAGGCATTCTTACCATTCTCCATTCTCATCACATGACCTAACTACAGCAACACTTTTCTCTTCAGAGTATCTTCTAATGATATAACTTTTAGGCCATTACAAATTATTTCATTCCTTATCCTGCTTATTCTTGTTACATTCTCGATGCCTCTTAGGATCCTCATCTATATTTGATAAAATCGATCAATTAGTATGGTTGGTGTGCTAAATTCTACTCACTGCTCAACAAGGATTGATTTATAAAAATGATTAAATTTTCGCACTACATATGTAAACTATTTTGCTATCACACAATTGTGTTTCCACTCGTGAAAAGGAACAAACACTCAAGTGATCACATTTACCGAGATACACTTGTCATCTATTTGGAACGTGACTTTAACAATAGATCTAAAATAAATAGTTTTTTAAGATACAAGTATTTTAATCATCACAAAAATCAAACCCAATATTTTGATGTATGTCAACTTGCTTAATCCCATTGAAATTGAAAGTATTGTTTTTAAAATGCTGTCTGTCTGTATCTTGCCTAGAAACAAAACCATTTTACTGATCGGTTTAAAACTTTGTATATAAGGTTTTCATTTGGTCCCCTCATGGGGTTTTAGAAATTTGACATAACCCTAAGAATAAGGGTATTTTATTAGAGGGCAAGAAAGAGAAAAATATATATATTTTTTCAAAATCCAAGAAATTCTAATTGTCAAATACGGATATAGCCACCACTAAATATATTTTTAAATTCACAACTGTCACTTGGACACGAGAATCGAGCCCGGGGCCTCTAGCATAGCACGCAAATGTTCTAAAAACCAAGCTATTAAGTGATTGTTAGTAAATTAAATATTCTTTTTCGGGTTCTGCCCTGGAGTGACTTTTTGATCGAGTTTTATAAGATAGTCGATGTAATCTCTCTTTAATCTATTTATAAATTATTTTTATATTCTGATATTTTTAAGTCTTTTCCCCATAATTTATTACTTTTCTGCCTTTTGCTTATTACCAACATATAAAAAAATGTACTTACAACTCCAAAAGAAGCGTGAATACATAATGCTCAATATCAAAACCTTTATGAATGCACCATTGTAATATTTATTAATTAAATAGGGAGAGTCTAGAACAGAACATACATACAAGAATAATACATTATTCATGTCTTGAGGTAGAGTATACTTTAATATATGCTGAGCCTTTATCTCTACACCTATAAGCCTTATATCTTATAACATATTATTCAGTATGTGCGCCACGTTTTAGAGTAAATAATAGTATGAAATGTGTTTCAAATTTATGTTGTACGTGCATCTCGTCTTAATATTCTTTCAGGGTATTATAATATTAAACTAATGTTAAAGGAACGAGGAAAGTAAGATTTCAGAGAAAATATAAGCGCATATGCTTGGAAAAGGAGTGGGAAACCTTTGCAAAAAAAATCAACCTTGAACAAAAAGAGGATTTAAATAGTCACGGTCTTAGGCATCCCTCTTGCAATAGCCTAGACCGTCAATGGCAAGGAGGTTAGGGCTCGAATCCCAGTCGTATGTACTGAGGATGGTTTTATCTAATGGGATTTATACTTTTCATCAACAAAATTAAGGTATACTTTCTCTGAATTCAATATATTCCATCGCTAATAATTAGTGTTGATAGCTCATTTGTGTATAATCCAACCAAGTAGCTTATAATATATTGCTCTTTTGAAGTATATCATGTATAGCCCAGTTTGTGGAAATATAAGCCAATACTAATATACCGTTTATCAGGGAGCACCAGAATGTACCCCTTTCAGGAGAATTACCTAAGGTACCAGCCGGAAATAGAACCTAGGACCTTTTAACTCGTAGCCAGGTTCACCGACCACTACACCATAAGGCCGGTTAACCGAATAATAAAACGCAATGACAAAAAAAAACCTATTCAAGCACCAAGCCGTGATATATGTTTTAGGCCTTATCAGAGAAAAAAAAATTGAGAGCTAAAAGATACGTAAATATAATGTTATAAGTTTTAACTAATACGCTCCATATTAAGTTTATAACAGTCTATAGTTCTTCTTAATGGTAATTTTTAATAGAGGTAGATATTTCTACACCAAGATATTGAAATCTCTAAAAATAATGACAGAAACCTGCCAAAAGAATGGCTTCAAAATTATTCAACTGTATCAAGGTTTGAGTGTCTACCCCAAACTCGGAAGTAATTCGAAGGTCATTAGAAAAACAGAAGCAGGAAGCAGACCCTTTTCACAAAAAGTCACCGAAGAACGAAACTTGAGAGAGAACAAGAATAAAAAGAAGTTGAAAAATTTGTGGTTGGCCTAGAATGAGAAGAGCTATAGTTAAGTTTTCGAAAGAAAGTATTTTACTTTATAGAATATATGATAGACAGGTTAGTATGGAAAAAATCTTCAGACTAGCCTAGTCTACTTTGTAGGTCACTGTAAGGCTGGAGTCTTGAGTCCTAGGGGAAAATACAAAGTTGGTTTTAACTAAAAGATTTCCCAATGTCTTATGAAAATGCGAATACATTTAATCTCAAATGCTACTTACCTCCTCTAACACCATTATAACAAAAATTCAAATTTCTTTGAAGGGTATCATGTCACTGTTCTGAGATAATATTAAAATATCCATATATACAAATTGGGTAAAAATGGGGAATATGCAATTTAGATGTAATTGATCTACGTTTTGGCTGAGGAAAAGTGGGAGACCATTTCAGTGGAACGGACCTCAATAGAGCAGGTCAGGTTTAAATCCTGATATCTACTTAACTTTCAAACTAAATTATATAAAAGTGATGATGTCTTGGTCAACGTGTTTACTGGTTAGAGGGAAGAATTCTTATAAAATGTGAACTCCTTAATTTCAATAATATTTTTTTAAATAAATAAATATTATATTCATACCCAAATAAATTAGCATGATAGCTATATTTCAAGCTCATCTAGTCTGTTTTATATTTGACGAAAGGCTGAAGGTTCTAATTAAGGATGGGTGTTATAATGGTGGTTTATTCACAGTCCACATAAATGCGAAAACATATTCTCAACCCAACCCAATTATCTTGATTAAAATTCGCTTATTCTAGTACAGTCCGATGAGCACGAAATGATCTGTTAGTATCCTTTGAAGGATTAGAGAGATATACATGTCCATATCCATTATTATTTTCTTTCTAAGATAAATATAATTATTTTAGGAACAAGAAGACGATATAAAACTAAGAAGCTGTGGAACAACTAGCTTTCGGGGTGAAAAAAATTATATATACTAGGACAAATATTTCGTAGGACTCAACAAGGCGCAAACTTTTAAGACTCGCACTTTACCTAACCACGCAAAAGTAATCAGGTAAAGTGTGGGCATTGAAGTTGTGGTGGGGGAATTATAGAGGTAGGAAGAAGGTAAGGGGCGAGGGACGATGACGAAAGAATTGGACCTGAAGAGAGGCTGGTACCAGATGGTACAAGGGCAGCTTTGGCGTTATCAGCAGCTGTGTCTTTTCTCTCTCAAGAGAAAACAAGAGCTGTAAAGCGTTAAAAAAACAAAAAAAAAGGAAGGAAGAAAGCTTTCTATCCCTCGGTCTTGAATAGAGGGCATGCAAAGAAATTCATAAAACTACATGCCTCCTTATTGGGAGTTTTCATCAAATTTTGTTTTAAAATTTTGGACAGCATTTATACATAATGCTTTTCCACCTTGTCTAACGCTTATGTACTAATTGAGATAATGGTTTTAAGGGTTAGGAGGGTTATATTATTAGGAAGTGTACCCACAATTGTGTGGAGGGAAAGTGTAAAACCATTTCTGGAACACCACCCTCAGTAGACCAATCTGAGATTCGAACCTCGATATCCCCGTCATTGGACGTCTAGCCTACTCTAATAGTTGTGCGTTAGACCACGCGGCCACCGAAGCAGGTCATTTTGTTCTTATTTGATTAATATCAATATATCTAAAAAAATAAATCTCTAAGGTTGGTTTCAGATTCAACATTTTGTTAAATTTCTATTTTTCTGGATATTATGTAAGATAAGAAGACCAGGTAATCTATTTTTAGAATGTTTGTCCATAATTATATTTGTTGTGGGTGAACTGAAAAGTACTCTTCGTATCAAAATGGGACTTTTAAGTGTTGTAATCCTCATTTTTATGTAAATAGGATAGGCTACGTACCATTAAGGTATATCATCAATGAGATATTCAGTAATTAGGAAACCAGGTGTAAGCAGTAAACATACGTCTCAGCTGCTTGGCGTAGGTAAAATGCATGGCACTTGATTCAACCAGGAGGGGAAGAAAATTTGTGCTACTTTGGTAAATTTCTAACTCACATAAAGCACTGTTCTCTAGTGGGTTTTAATATTTTTCTACTTTTTAAAATTTGGGGTAGTCTTTAATGAGTGATCGATTCGAAAATACACTGTCTTACGGTTTGGTTCAAAGCCGGAATTGCAGTTTTGTTTGGTATAATAGGGTGCTCACAATAGAGTTCTTGTTTAAACTTTTTTTTTCCCTAAAATATTTATTTGGTGTTCATTGCAATAATGCCTCATTTTAGATTGCATTTTCGTCTTAAATATAAATGCGCATTCCCGTTTTTTTAGAGATTTGTGTTAAAAATTTATTTATTTAGTTTTATATCTTAAATTTTAAATATAAAATACTGATTTTAGTGTCCAATACAACAATAGCTCCACGTAAGAGAGATTTTATTATTGGGCTTGCAATTGCACCTATGATCAGATACTTTTTCAATTATTTTGTTGTTTTACGTGTAAATTGTATTTGTTTAGTTTTGTTTATTAGATAGCAAATTTTAACAATTTCTTTTGGGATTCATTTAAACAGTGCCTCCTCACAAGACAGCCAAACTTGATAAAAAGAAAACCCAAATCACACTATTTATTTTGTTTTCTTGTAACAATGCATCTAACATAAGCGATCACATTTTACAGAGACTGAAAGTTGTAAACAGTTTATTTAGGTTCTTTACTACAGATGTGGAGTCGTTGATAAATAGAATATATACTCGAATTATGCATGCATGCATGTGTTATCCTTAATCACCCATAAAAACTTTTAATACTTTGTTTCTTTTTATTAAAATAGAGATAGATTACAGCAATCTACTATTAAAAGTATCAACAATGAACGTTATTAAGTTTGTAAAGTTCATCTCTATTTTCAAAGCAGATTAATGAAGTTAGAGATATGCTTTTTAATATTTAACTGTTTACCAAATAAATTGCACTTGAGCCCAAGTTTAAGAGACGTCGTTTTGAGAGGATGGTAAGACCACATTTCACCATTACCTCTACGGGTTTACTTTTCCTTGCCACGAGAAAATAGCTAGAGCAACCAAGAATTGTTTTGGTATGAAAATGGCTCATAATAAAATAAGTAGGTGTGTGTCCATCCCAAGCTCTTTTAGAATACAAAATCTATCATACTTATTGTATTTAATACATAAATAAACAAAAATATTACTCAATATTTATGAAAGGAATTAAGCTAAGTACAAAATATAATTGGCTAAATAAACAAGAATGTTAAATGTATCTCATTGTGGAGGGAAGAATATTATAAATTAACCCACCTGCTCCCCTAAAATTAATTTGTGATCAAACAATAAATCATAATCATTCAAATATTTTTTAAATATAGTTTTCAATTAAAATGCCAATTATTAATATTTCGATTGATAGATTTATAGTAATTATTTCTGTAATTTTATTAAATAAATTGTCTAAAATTGTCATTAAGAATAAAATTAAATATAGATGTATGATCAGGATTTCTTATAGTTATTATTTTTTCAAATGAATAATGTCTTCAGATAACATGAGTTAAAAAAGACTTATTATATATATTATTAAACACTTATTATATCGATATTTCGGAATGAAATAAATGTTCTAATAGTTGAATCGTTCAAATATTGTTTTTAATAATAACAACCATAATAATATTGATAATAGTTTTATTATTAGTAGTCACATTTATTATGTTAATTTTATAAGAATAAAAGTTTTAAATTTTTCTCAAATATATATTTTATTTTTATTTGTCCAGGCTTCGTGTTCAAAGATATTTGAAATCTCATTAATATTTATGAATAAACACATTATTTTTATTTTCTCATAGTTAACGTGCGGTTTCTAAACCTAATAATTTTATTATCAAATGAAATACAAAAATAAATTTAGACTCATTACTTCTTACATTTCTCGGAATGTAAATATATCACTGTGAAATATAAAAATCTAGTTTCATTACCGATAATTTTATGGGCCAGTTGATACTCTAAAGACGGGACCATAAATACGTTATACAGAAGAAATACAGATTTATTATTGTTTTCAATTATATGTATATATTGTGTTACTCATTGAATTTAAATATAGTTTATAACTTGTTCCTTTAGTTTAATAATCATTTAATTATTATATTTAAAATGGTAAAGTATCAATGCACAACTTTGAATACCGTATCTGGATTCAAACTAGAACTCAATTTATATGAATGTTATTATTAATATTATTATCATTATTATTATTATTAGCACCACTTTTTGCTACCCGTTCGGGTTATACGCACTTACGCTAATGTGTAATGGTAGGGTGATATTGAGATGAAATGGAGGACCTACAGTTTAACGTGGAATCCGAACCACGGTGGAGGCCTGGTATATGAATGTTCATCAATATTAAAGTAATTGTTTTACAAATATAGCTTTAATTTTTATTAAAGAAAACTTTAAAGTGTTTTAGTGGGAATATATATTTTTTTGTAACAAACTTACTTTAAAATATTTGCATATTATATAAATAATGATTGAAATTATTATTATACATGGGTTTGTGGATTAAGATACACTTAAATCTATCCCAGGAATATTTTTTTTATCAATTCTGGTAGGAGCAACACATTTTATTTTTGTAATCATATAAGTATTTCAGTGGAAAACTACTTGTTTCTTTTAGCAGCTACAGCGAAGACGAGACATTAATAATAGTTAATATTAAAATATATATATAATTTCTCAAACCAAGAACAGATTAGAAATTGCGTATTTTTTAAAAATTTACTATTAAACTAGAAGTACTATAAGGATGTGAAAACATCAATACAAATAGAAACAAAAAAAAACACATATATTTCTAACGTTGTGTCCAAAATTTAAAACGTTTAGTAAGTGTATAGTTCAAATGTTGTTTAATCACTTTATATTTCATAACACACTATGACGTATTTAAATGATTTATCATAGATGGACAAAAATAAAGAATAGTTGCTGGAAACAATGGACCGGTGGTTGGAGATAGGAAAAAGATATGGCATGAAGATCAACGTTGAGAATTCAAAAGATATGGTTATCTGAAAAAATGAAGAACCACTGAAAATCAAAATTGAAAGTCAGGAGTTGGAAAACCAATAGAAGTTTAAGTAACTGGGAACTATTTTGACAGAGTATGCCTACTGCACTAATAAAATCAGGTCTAGGATCGCCATGGGCTAGGATGTTTTCAATAAAAATAATGTATTGTTTACCAGTTATTTGAATTTGGAACTGAGGAAGAAAGTGTGAAAATACTACACTAGGATCATCGTGCTGTATGGAGAAGGAACTTGGATTCTTAGAAAGATGGAAAAGGAATATTGAAGAGTTTTGAAATATGATGCTGGATAAAACTTGAGAAGATCCGGTGGAGAGACAAGGTGACAAATGAAGAAGACCTAAGAAGAGTGGGTTAAAAGAGAACCTTTTTGGATGTGATTCTTCGGTACAAAGCAAATTGGATAGTGCACAACCTTTGAAAGAACTGTCTCTTGCATGATGTCAAGGTTGAAGGAAAAAGGAGCTTGGGGAGAAGGAGGATTCAAATATTATATGACTTGAATAAAAAAAGGAAATGCTGGTATCTTAAGTCGGAGGCAGAGGACAGGGCTTAGTAGCGGTCTAAGTTAATTCGACATGGAATTTTCGTAAGACAGAGCCCCAAATATTATTAAAAATAATAATAAGACATATTTAATAGTAATAATGATAATATAACATTTCCATGGTCCGAGACTTGTTTGACTAACCCTTAAAGCAAACCTATTGGCTCAGCTAAAGCAATTATATATGCGTTTGGTGTGACCTCAATGGGCCCAAAGTTAGTTCTGCACACACTTTATAATTGTTATGCTCCCGTAGCGATCACAGTTGTTTATCTATAGCTATGTACACATTAAAAGCCTTCCGTGCGGGAGGGAGCATTTTACTATCGATCTGTACCCATTCCCCTTTCCTTTTTTGAAAAGCCGGTTTGAGACCAGAGGAAATTGCAGTCGCTTTCATTTGTCTTGTTTCGCGGTGATCTCTAATGGGAAGGGTGAGGGGGAAGTGGTGGGGGTTGTCAACATTTATTTTAATTCTAGAAGGAACAAACATTGGAAGCAAAACAAGGGTGTATAACAGACTAATAGCTAGTGTCAATTCGGGAGAGACTATCTGCAGAGAGGGGTTGAGAGAGACCAAAACACTTTATTCACTAATAAACACTCGAATAAAAGGTATTTGATTCGATGTTTGTTAGGGGCTAGTTTCTGAATGTACTAAAACATCAACTACATTGCACTAAACGACAAAACAATACAATTAAAATAACCTAGTAATATAAACATGACGTAAATATTTGACAAAATTACACTAGCTTTAACAACATACTGGTAGATACTGTCTTCGGTGGCCACATGGCCAATAGCGTTTTTCTCGTAATAGACTAGACTGACAATGACAGGGAATAGGGGTTTAAATCTCGGTTGGGATTACTGAGGGTGGCCTATTCTATATGATCATCCATTATTCTTCTACGCAAATGCAGCTAAACCTCCTCTAAGCTATGCCCTCCTCTTCCTTAATGCATTTGCATAATTTGTTTTTAACCTGAACAGATAGTAAGACCAAATAGATCAACTAAAAAGCAATCATTTGACATTTGGATAAACTTGTCCTTAATTGTCAATTTTTATTGTATTTCCGATAAGATTACGATAAAATGAACTTTAACCATCCAAATAAAATATTTTTCAGTATTCTATGACCAAGGGAATATCTATTATATTCACTACAAAACCAAAACAAAAACAAAAAAACACGCTATCAATAAAAAGCTCAAAATTAATTGTTTTTTTCACTGAAATCAATTTTATATCAACCACGGCTGTCTTGGTATAAAGGTCTCACCTCAGGTTCGTGGGTTAAAACCCAGCTGAGGCTAACGTATTTTTCTTGAGTGACAAAAAAACCCAGCACAACTTCCTTTGGAGGAGAAGAAAAGGCGTCTGTCCCATGTCATTTGTGTAATTTAAAATATCAAATGAATTTATTTAAAAGTTCCTTTCTGTCAAAATACAGAATTTAGAATTCACGATGTTTCCCAGGGAAAGCGTCAGGAATAGCCGTCAGAAAGGGTATCCCACTGTTAAACATGTCCATCAAAACAAATATTGCATGTCGCGACTTGACATAGATTAAATCGACGACATTGCAAAATCAGGATAAGCTTTAGGAGAATACGAATAAGATATTATAAATTGATTTCATTCGTTTGTATAAGGTTGGACTAAACTTGAGAAATATCTTCACCCCAAAGATAGCACCTTAATTAGGTGATTAATACAGTTCGGATGAGCTCTGGTTTGGTAAACTGTAGCCCTTTTCCTCCAAACAGTGGAAACTGTTTAACCATATATTAAAAATGTATTAAAATGTTACAATATTTATTTTTAAATTAAAGGTTGTTTAAATCCAAACCTACTAACACTGTTGTCAAATAAAAAAAACTATACAACAGAACATTATATGTTATCTAGTTAAAGTTTAATCTTATACCTAACGTTCTGGTAAGTTGGCCGTATAATTATATGGTCCCACGGATAACACCTAGCATTGGTAGCTAGCTCAACTATATACAACATTCGTATTATGGTGTGATTTTATGTATTCCAATTAAAATACACACAATATAATGGAGGCTAACGAGACAATTAAAAATAAACATAAAAAAATAATGTATTAAATAAACTACTGATCCTTATCTCGCTATATGTCAAATGAAGAATGCAGAAAAATATCCTTTCAATATGTTTATATCTACTTGCTTTTGTGGCCACATGTTCTAAGGCATCACTCTTGCAGTAGACTGGACCAGCGTTTCCCAAGAAGGTGTTCCGTGAAACCCTGGGGTTCCATGGAGGGGTCAAAGGGGTACAAAATTCCTTCCGAGAATTATCTAAAACGTTCTTGGTGACCTGGCAGTCAAGGAGTAAGGTGTCAGACTTCTGTGCCGGAGGCTGGGGTTCAAACCTCGGTCCCGGCACATATTTATCTGATTACCAAACCCTTCCTTCACCTCTGACAAGACATCTTGTGAATGTGGGGAATGCCAGAATGTGGGGAATGCCAGGCCTCCACCGTGGTTCGGATTCCACGTTAAACACTAGGTCCTTCATTTCATCTCACAATCACCCCACCATTACACATTAACGTAAGTGCGTATAACCCGAACGGATAGTAATACTCGGTGCTAATAATAATAATAATAATAATAATAATAATAATAACTAAAACGTTCGTGGAAAACATTCATAACATAACCGCGCTGTCGCGCCACTGTAGGTATATATAGTATAAAACGGTACGTGGCAGAGCGGGGTGGTGGGGGCGCCGCGCCTGTCGAGACTGCGCATGCGCGGATGTTGCGGCCCCGCACCAGTAGAGTCAGTTAGTTACCGCGACAAGACTGCAAGTGTTTAAGACGTAAACTTTACTTACGTATTTGGTGTAAAGAGAAGAGATTGCAGTGATAGTTATTCCTATTCTTTTAATCTGGAATTTTTGATGTCCGCAGGTAGGTTTTTGATTATTCGTACTAGAAATGTAGCGAACTGACCACTTTTACTTTGTGAAATGAATAGTAGTCTTTAAAAATTATAGGCTGCTACCATTATGTTCCTTTTATAGAGTTTTATTTTTCGTTCTAATTATTAATTTAATAAAAGTTATTCTTATTTCTACCTAAATATGTAAAATGAATTATACTAAAATTTTGACCCACTTTTTTTTCTATTTGTTATTTCAGTTTATGATAATGGATAATTGACTCAAAACATGGCCTCGCAAGTGGCAAAAGTGTTGTATCATGTTCACCAGCAGAATATACTGAAAATATTTCAGAAGCTATTGCTGGTTTTTCTGTGAGAAAGTTATATTTATTATTATCAAAGTCAATCTGTTAATACAGTCTGGCCAATAACTGGTTGGCTTACTCACCTTACACGCATTAATTTCTTAATGTGTGTTTATTAATGTTTATTTTATTTAATGTCTTGGTTGTTTATTATTAATGGATATTATTGTTGTTGTTGGTAATTATTAATAGTTGTTAGTTTATTCCAGGGTACGGTAAATACGGAAGACTCTTGTCCTGGGCAGGACCGACAAAGTACACCAACCAACAAAAGGGCTGAACCTCAAGAGAGAACTGCTTCAAAAAAGAGGAAATATGACGAATCCTACTTGTCTTTCGGATTTATTCCTGTAGGAATTACTGACAATCTGGATGACCAATGCGTTATTTGCAACAAAATTCTGTTTAATAGCTCTTTGGAACCTGCAAAGCTTAAACGACACCTTGAAACCAACCACCCGCAACTGAAGAATAAAAGCTTAAGTTTTTTTGAAAGACACAAAAAAGTAAATAAAACTGGTGTGGCAGCTTTACACAGATAATGAAAACGCAACAGAAGCTTCATTCCTGCTAAGTTACAGAATTGCTCGTGCTGGGAAACCACACACGATTGCAGAAAAATTAATATAACCATGTATGACAGAAATCGTCAGCTGTGTACTTGGAGAAGACGCAGCGAAGAAAGTTGCAGCAGTCCAATGTTCCAACATCATCATATCTGATCGAGTCTATAAGATTTCAGACCACATTGAATATGAATTAATTTGTAAATTGAAAGACAGTGAGATGTTTGCAATACAACTTGACGAAAGTACAAATGTCGCCAGGTTAAAACAAACTTGGCTTCTGGATCGAATGTGTTGAACCAAAAAGTTACGAACGTTTTACTCTTTTAAATGGCTTTCTGGAATAAAATGAGTTGCAAATAACCTCAGATGTGGAAAAAAACATACATGAACATTTTATTAACCTTAAAAAAATCCTTGAAAGTGTATTTCCCGGAGAAGTTACAGGACATCGACTGGGTACAGAATTCATTCGAAAAACATACCAAGCCATCGATGCTAACTGTTTTAAGAGTATGAGAATTTGATCGAAATTAAGCATTAATCCCTTCTAAAACAAAAATTCGAATGAGAAGATTCTAATTTGAATTACTTTTGGATTGGACTTACAGATGCATATCCTGCAGTCGTTGAGAAGGCTATTATGGTTCTGATTCTGTTTGTGACGACTTAACGATGCGAGACTGATTTTTCAGCATACTCTTACACCAAAAACAAGTACAGAAACAGACTGGATGCAGCTCCAGTTTTTTTTGCACAATAAATGTTTTATAATTATAATTTTTTATTTATAAATATTCTTTCTTTTCATGTCAAACATGAAAATATTCAAACTATACTACAAGGTACAATCACATTTGTTATTATCAAAATGGGGTTCCGACCATAAAAAAGTATGATCAGTTAGGGTTCCGTGGCCAAAAAAATGGGAACCTCTGGACTAGACTATCATTGATGGAGATATCAAGATCCGAATCTCGACTGGGTGTTATAAGGGTGAATTGAAAAAAAAACTGTTTTCCACTTTATCTCCAGGTAAATGGGATTTCATTTAATATAGATAAAGCCTTACTCATCCCTTAAATCGCTATCCTAATTATTACATAAGCTTATTAACCAAAAGTTAAGAAAGATGAGGAGCCACATTTTTTTTATTATTTCTGACGTAGTGTAGTAGTTAATAATTGTATGGTTTGTCGGTCCTGACAAGTGCCTAGTTAGGAAAGAACCCTAGCGATTGTATATTATTTAAACTAGCTCTGCTCGTTTTGGGCTCCGTTCCCCAACCCTTATTGAGTGTAAACTAAAGTAATACCAGCGTTGTTTTGAACGTTACTTTATTTTTACAATTTTAGGATTCTAGCTGTCCCATAATTGTGTAAGAAAATTTAAAAATATATGAAAAATGTGCAAAATTTACCTAAAATAAATAACTCTAGCTCTGGTGAAATCCGTTTTTTGATAGGTCTTACCGTTTAGCCACAAGAGGCCTCCAAAGAAAGGTCAACACTGACTTTAAAGTCTCTACACCATTTTGCATTTTTTTTTCGGGGGTAATAATTAAATTTTTTAACTTTTTGGAAGGTTCCCATCAGCTACAGGCTAGAATTTATAAGTTTGCCAAATTTCAAGTTTCTAGCTCACATTAAATTGGGTAAATATTCATCTAAGTGAGTGAGTCGGCCATGTGGCTTTATAGTATAGTGATTTAAAAATCACTCCAGGAAACGGGAATTGAACCCAATATTTTTGTCTTAGTATGTCAAGGCATAGGTCACGTGTTCGATTCCTGTCTTCAGGTGTCAATTTTTCTATATAAACGATACTATATGTATATACTGCTATAATATCCGTAATTTACAGCTTTTTTAGAATGGATACTCAATCCATAATAATGGTATTACTGGTACTTACAGTGGACGTTGAGGCGCCACTTGTCTTCTAAGGCACTCTCAGGGATAGAAGGATTCTCGGCGCGACATGTCAGGTATTTACCGTCGTCATCTATGACAGGCACAAACGTCAATATGCTCAGATTCTGTCCCCCATCTTCTGAAAACTGCAACCATAACAACACCCCCACACAATTAAACTAATAAAAAAACTTCACGATTATATTGGCTTTAAAAAATTTTAAATGAAGTTTTAAAATTATTTGTTTGAAAATGTTTGAAATGATCCAGTGTATACTATAAATAATAATAGATAATTCAAAAAGTTACAATATAAATATGAAAAAGGAACTTTTTCTTGTAAGCCATGATTGAATATATTTGTATGTATATGTGCTTAATATTACGTGAAGGTATAAGAATATATTTTGCTAAAAAATAGAGCAGAATATTTTATAGGAATGTTTTATATCAATAAGAAATAAAACTAGCTTAGACAGTGACAACAAGCCTAAAACTACATAAATTTGAATTAATATATCATAGAAATTTACTAACTGGTTTGCAGGATGTAGCTATACATAATTAGTAGATTTTATATTCGTAAACCTTCAGAATCAAACAAGGATCTAATGGTAAAGTAAAGGGGAAGGAAGAGATAATTATTTTCTGATAAATAAGAAAACTAGTTACAGTATCTTAACGTACTGCTTATTTATCAACTTTAATGGGCAGCCACTTTGTATATTCATTTATCATCGTTCATTACTATATTTCGAAGCTATACGCATTTAGGGTATATACTCCAATGTTGTAGAGTTTATAAATGAAGCATTTTAGAAGTAATCTATACACATTTGCAATTCAAGAAAAAAAACGCTTCAGAAGACCTAACTGAGATTCGCACATCCAATCCCCGTAATCAAAAATCCTGTCTAAAACGATAGTGATGCCTTAGACTATTCGGCCACTGAATATAGTCTCTACACTCTATATTCTCTTATAGTATACATTTTCATGAGTATATTTCACTACATTTAGGGAAATAAAGGGTCAACTTATTTTAGATTAGCCACTTTTAAAAGGGTCAAGATTGGTTGCCTACATAAATAATAAAACTGTATTAAATATAATTAGGAATTTGGGAAAATCTACTAAGATAGGTAAATAAATGTTACACTTTACTTGCGAAGAGGGAAGCTCAAGATGAAAATGTATTTCCACCTTTTTTTACAACTGACATTGTTTTTAAAATATCTTCACTAGACATAAATAATAGTGGTGCAGAGATTATGGATAATAAGTTATAAAATACAAAAGAAAGGAAATAATTGATGTGTCGTGGAGAGAAGTTGGAATATGGTGCAAGTCGAGTCTCTTATCTGCAATGGAATGGTGATACTTCTAGCCGAAACGAAAAAATAGTATGGTTTTTATTATCACGTTAAATTTTCCAAGGTTTTACTATTCATATATAAACCACTTGAGGAAAAAACTAATCTAGTTTCCACTGGTTCATTTTTATTTTTAAATTGTTCTTTTTAATATAAGATTTATCCAACGATCTATGAATGAAGTAGATACTAAGCCTTAGTTCAATCGATAGCGTGTATGCCTATTGAGCTAAGGGTCAATATCTCGATTCCCGGCATGTCTGAGAAACTTATCATTGGTGAAATGTACGTTTACCCTTTCTGAGCTACAAATATTATTATTATTATTATTATTATTTAGCACCGCGTCTTAATACCCGTTCGGGTTATACGCTTTAAGTACTAACTACGCTAACGGATTAGGAATTGGGAAGGTTGAATTAGAGGAAGTGAATTCGCATTTACGGGGAGGGGGAGTGGAAAAACACCTAGGAAAAACCACCCTCAATTCACCCGACCGAGATTCGAACCTCTATCTCCCCATCCTCAGCGGAGCTACAAATAAATAACTGGGGTCCCATTTAATTGGCCGACTGATTTAATGCGTCGCTATTGACTCGCAAAGGCCCGATGATGACGTTAAGATTTGGGTTAGAATACCGGCCAGATGTACCTAGGGTGATATTCCTTATATGGTTTCACACTCTCCTTCTACGCAAATTCAGATTACCTTTAAATGCCTCCTTCCTCATCCCTACTCCAGTAGAGAAATTATCTTATGTGTGTGTGACCCGAACAAGTAGTAAGACTTGGTGGTAAAAAGAAACAAAGAGAGAGAGGCTAAGAGAAGGGTTCTGTGTCTTTATTCAGTTGTGTGCTGATATATAATAAGTTGGTTGGTAAAGTGAATTTTCTATGCCTAAATATAAATATTTGTTGTAGTTATGAAGCAGCATACATTTATAGGGAGTGAATTTGTATTAATAAGAAGATACGATGTGTAACAAATTTGTGGTATATCATACTGAAAATGGGAGGGGGGGGGGAGGGTGCATTTGACCATTACCTCTGCCATTCCTATAACCAACAATCCAGTTTACAACGAGTCTGACGCTTTATAAATTATTATTTTCATCACTGATATATGTAGAAGAAGAATTTTTATTTTTAAATTAATTTGTTCAAGTTAAATTGCTATTTAATAAATATGTATAATTATTACGGGCTTAAGTTGTTTATTTCGTAAGTTTTGTATATTTATTGGACTTCTGGAAACAAGGAAGTTTGAGCTTTTAATCCAAATTGGGTGCAATCACGGGACTACATATTATGTAGTATCCTGGTACTAACCCTGTCCTTTTTAATATAGGTTCACACTCCTAAAATAAACTTTTCTAACATTTATTGATGAAAGTGGGATGAAAGTGATTTCTACTTTAGGCGAGTGTAATTGAATTATTACTTTTGATTTATAAAATGAATTAAATACTGTTTGAGAATGTACGTTTAGTTTAATTTTCTACACAAAACAATCCAAATAGTCACTGAATATTTGTGTTGGGCATATTGATATTTGAGCAGAAACAATTTAAGTAAAACAAAAAGGGTTTATTTAACATATGACACCATGTTTGTTCGGTCAGACATTTCTGGTATTCTACTGCCAGTGGCGGATATGTAACCATCTTCTGAAGTACACCAGCTAGGTGCAGTTATTTGGTCTCGATGAGATAATGTGAGGTTAATGAAGACTATTATATGGTGCCAGTATAAATCATAACACATAACTTATACTAATTAATTAGACCCTGTAAACAAAAGTAACAATTATTCTTCTTCGGAATAAATACCTATCTAACCATCGAGAATAAAACCCGGGGCCTCTATATAAGTAGTGGAGAATTCTTACCACAAGACAAGTGGCCAGACAAACAGGTTAGCCAAAAGAAAAGGTTATAACCATATTAAATCAATTCTTTGTCAAAGATACAAAATATTTAATAATACCGTATGTAGAAAATTAAACAAAATAAATATACCAAAACAATATACTATTAATATTTTTCAAAATAATCATATGCTTTAAGAAATGCTAGTACAATTGCTTTAACTTGCACTTCCTCCCATCCAAACTTGACTTAAAAATATGTATTTATTTGAGCTGCATCTTACTACACGTCCGAGATATTCAAATTCGATCACACGAATGGGATAGGACAGTTTTTTTTAAAAAAAATATAAGAAAATATACCTCCATTTGCCTTAGGGAGTTTGGAAAACTATTAAGTAGCCCGTCCGGACTTAGAACCAAGATCTCCACGTCGATGGTAATCCAAATTACACGAATATGACGTTTAGTCTGCCCGTTCACGATGTGGAGCCGTTATAGTCATACGTGTATAAAGCGTATTTATAGTTTAAATTGTTACGTTTTCAAAAAATAGCATCAGTTGAGTTGGTTAAAAATAGATATTATTAGATTATTTTTAGATTTTTATAATATTCGATAGATACATAAATTTCATTTTTAGCTGAACATATTAGTCAACTAATCTGTGAAGTCATATTCATTCTGGTAACGTTCGCCTTTCGAATATAATATAAATTGTTTTTTTAAATTCGTTATGGATATTTTTTCATTTATTTGAGGCATTTAACCGGCCCTGTCTGAACTAACATATCATCACACGAGAATTTTAGTGAGCGATAGCTAAATGTCTAGCATACTTTCCATGGTTCTTTTATATACCACAATCGATTTGAGACCAACGGCTTTACTTCTCCTTAGAATAAATTTCTCAAGAAAAATCCGTAAACCCCAGCTGGGTTTGAATCCATGTAATCGGGTTCTGAGGCAAGGACTTGACCCTAAGACTACTGAGCTGAGGGTCGACTTTATCGATTATATATTAATACTTGAACTTTTTTTTTTACTTTTGGGTAATATTCCATAACAAGTAACTATCACCAAAACCTAAACACGTAATAGAATTACTAAACATAATAAAGTGGATTTATCAATAATAACTTAACAATGTAATATTTCTAATCACCAAAAGCCCTATTTAATGTTTAGAAATAAACATATAAAAATAGGTGTTTTCAATGGGTATAAAAATAAGAAATATATATACTTTTTAATTCGCTGCATGGATAGTTTTAAAATTCTCATACGAATTCCCATGATTATCTCGTGGGTCCTTAAAACGGAAATGTTTACTTGCTACCAAATAATGACAATATAATGTTGGTGAGGTTGTATGTTTGCTCAATAAACGGATTAATAATATCAACATTATCTCGTATTAATGGTATTTTACAATTCATCAAAAACAAACAATTTATTATTTAAAAAATAACTTATTTACTGATTGGGATTAAATTCTTATTTTTTATGTAGAGTTTAATTTAGTTCAACTAAATTGTATTTTATTCCTTGTGTAAATATAAACCGGAACTTTAAATAACAAAGCCTATTTATATCAAATTAATACCCATTGATGTTTTGTTGACATTTTGTGTATGGTTTTCATGTTTAGATTTTTAATAACAGTTTGCACATTAAAAAAATCAAACACATGGAGTAAAAGTGTATGTATTCTTTTGTCTTGTTGTTCATTTAGTATGGGCTGGGATTATAGTATCAGGGTGATGGATTGGTTTTAGTAAATTGACTGCTAGTAACTCCTCACATAAATGCCATTACAATCCATCTATAGTCTACCTTATATTATTTCTCAATGATTCTACCTTCGGTCTCTTGAGAATAATGTCTTAAATATGTTATTAGCTAAGACGGGTAGTAAAAGAAATGAAAAATTTATAGGAGAAAGAAAGGTTCGTTTATTTAATCAGAAAATGCACTGACGCTTTGGTGATATATAAAAAATAATACAAGTTTCAAATTTTATAGATGTAGTATGCTATCTATAAGTTCTAAATATTGGATGACGCGAGGGAAAGAAGAACATTCTGGGATGCTGAATGAGGAGGCAGAGAAAGGGTGAATTGTCTGTCTAAGTTCACTGACAAAAAGAATGAACATTTCGTAAGACAGAACACCTAATAGTAGCCTGATAATAGTAATTTATAAAAACATTTAGCATTCCTTAATTAATAAACATAGCGTTGTGTTCAAAAATTGCATCAGTTGCGTTCACCTTTAGTAACCATAAAATCTCCAATGCTCCCTTTAAAAATCTTCTTAAGAAATTAGATATATTCATGTTATCTTGGAAAGTATATGGCGATTCCAAATTTTAATAAGGCTGTCAGTTTGAGGAATACTTCTTGCACCAGACTGGCCTGATGATGACGTGGATATTTGGATCAAAATCCCAATTAGTAATGGTTTCCCACTATACCTCCACGCAAATTCGGGTACTCTACCTTAAAAATAATTCCTTACTTATCACTCTTCCGATAAAGTAATTATTATGTATAGTTTTAACTCGAACAGGTAGTATAAAACATTTAGATACAACTTATATATAAATAAAATTGTTTATTTAAGCTAAACAAGGCCATGCCAGATGAGCAGAAAGTCTGATAAAAGCCTATAAGTCACATCAAAATATGCTTCAATTTGTTTACCAGAATTATGTTATCAAGAGATATGCTATGTGTCATACACCTTAAAATCCACTATGTCTATTTATTGGTACTATTGTCATTGTTTGGAAACCCTGCATCTATAGAACTTATCTAGTAACTTAAAAGTTTAGTAATAAAATGGTTATATCTCTGAATCAACCTCTTAATTAGGTCAAGCTGTTGAAATAGCTAATTTAGTATAATATGATTAAATATAGGCCTATTTTTATCTTTAATGTTGGTGCTTCCTAACAATTAGGCCTAATCTCTTGTAGGTTGGATAAATGTGAAATTTGATTTAACTATCTCAATTGAGGGTTCACTATTATAATCATTTGTGACTTAATTACATCATAATCAAATAAACCAGATAATGAAAGAGATGTTAGTTAAATGCACAAATATTCATCTGAAATAAATACAGTGCTAGAAGTTCACGTTTAGGCTAGAACCATTTCCAGTTAGCTTAGTCGGAATACAAATATGGTTAGGTTACGTCTTACTAATCGTAAATTCTTTTTATTATAAATTAATTGTTTCGATCAAATTTAAATAATTATTTTTAGATTTTAATTGAAAATATGAAAGTATCACATTATACAGAATTCTTAAAAAAATAATGAAAAATATCCATTGTTATAAATTTTTGTTTTCTTATATATGTAAACTTCAAAAAGGATATTTAAAACTCACGAACTTCGTGCTTTTAAACATCAGGAATAGAATAGGCGGTGAAGAAAATGAAAGGCATTAATTATTTCTTATGTTCATCACAAAACTCATATATTTTTCATTCATCTTGAGTACTTTTCTTCCTTTTTGTCTTTTAGGTGGGGATATAAAGTAAGAGAAAATTAAGTTGGGCCTCTGACGGGGGACACTCACAAAAATATGTTGTCAAAGAAAATGTCTAATTAACTTTACAGAAATATAGTCTCACTGTTGAGTGACAGATATGAAAAGTCTTATTAAAACTTTTAATGACTAGGTGGTATACAAATATTTAAAATTATTTCAATTTGTTTGTCATTAAATTGACACAAATGAGTGCTTTTATTTCCATTACAATTTATTAGTAGTTTATCATTTTAATACACAAAGGCATTAACTATTGAAAAGTATATAAAACAATAATCAATAGCATATCATATTAATATTTAAGTATTTCAAACTATTAGAAAAAATCTACAAATAGTTTTCTTGTTTAAAATATCAATTTTCTGGTCAAATTGAAAATATAAACGTATAAAAATAGTGTGTATGTGTTTTAATAATTATCTTTTCTATCAATGCGGTTTATATTATTTTAATGAACAAATTTTATGAAATTATTTAATTAAAAGTAATCTAGTAATTGATTGATTAAACCCATCTGGTATAAGTTTTTCTAGTTTTAAATATCTAGATTATTATCTATATACCAAATGTCATAGTTTAAAATATAAAAATGTTTACTTTAATTCTAAATTTAGCTTATATTAGCATGGAACTAAAAATGTAGGTGTTAGAATAATCCAATATCTATGGTAATATGGAATATATAATAATTTATACTCTCTGCTTATAAACTAAATCATAAATAATGAATACAACACGTCCAGCACAAATCCTGCCTTAAAATATGAGCCAACTTATGCATAGGAAAATTTCTTGATAGCTCAGTGATTAAAAAGTTGTTCTACTAAGCCAAATGTCTAGGGTTCGATTCCCGTGTCCAGGTGTCATCTATAATTTTAAAAGAATAACAAGAAAAGTATTTAAATACTGGTCAGTATTGCTTAAAATGATTTTAATTATATATTATTTTTCTATATTTCTATCTCACAAATAACTATCATGCTTATTGTATCAAGTTTCAATATGATAACTTTGATACGTGTATTAAACTTAAGAAATTTTTGTATAAAACCTATATTATATTGTAGAACCAAATTTTTCAATACCCAAAATAGTTGTTTTATTTGTCATACTATAATAAAAAAATGTGGCAGACTAAGCTATCTTTCAAGATGTGTTGTATCAACCAAATTCCGAAGAGTATATTTTTTATTAATATATCATAATTGTTTAGCAGAAAATAACACTGAACAAACAGTATAGCACATTATTGATTATTTTACTGACAACCACTTCATCTGTGTATTACTAACTTTTTTTTTAAATGAAGCAATTATCTGTCTAGAAACAATTACGAAATGTCCCACAGGAAAAGTAATGTTGTTCTTTTTCCTTTTTTATCAGTATTTACTATCTTCTTTGTGGGAGGGGGTGAGGGGTTGGTGAACTAATTTTTGTAAGTGGTATCAAATATTACATCCAATGACAGACTAATTGAACTAAGTGATATCGAATGTTTTATCTTTTGACCTGAAATTATTTAGTGAGGAGAAAGCAATATCCAGGCACGAAGACAAGAAAAAAAAATTAAAGGAAGTAAAAAAATATATATAGGGTAGCAGTGGGTAATAGGGCGTGAAAAATTGGTTCTCTTGTATTAACCGCTTGAGTTTGATGAGGAGTTACCATCCTGAAATATCGCAAGATGTGGGAAATAGAAAGAGAAGTGGATAGAAAAATAGAGGGTGTATGTGTATAATGCGAATCAATTTATTGAAGGATGTAGTGGCGAAATGAAAGTTGAAGTACTTACGTAAAGTAAAAGTGATGTTAACTTGAAAACCTTGTTATATTTTTATGTTCAACCATTAAAAGATATTAATTAGCAAGCTATTATTTGTTCATAAAAAAAAAAAAAAAATTCTTTCACATTTCATTAGAAAAATATCAAAGGGCTAAACTTGATTAAAATTAATTATTAAAGTTTTTTTAATTTTGATAGCTAAAACTGTTTACTTCATGGATTAAAGAACAAAATAATTTAGCACTAGACCAACAGTTGATGTTTCAGTCTTTAAAGTGCTTGAACAGATGATTAGAAATTTATAAAAATCAGATACTAAGTGGATTTGTAACATTTATGTATGAAAATGTGTGAAAATAAAACAGGAAGAGGGAATTATTTATTTACTTTTATAATTGTTTTGTGAACTCCCATTTAAATCAGTTTTCTTTAAATTCGTAAGCTACACTCTACTAAAAAAAAGTTACCTTTTGCTTCCAGATTATTTAGTTTTTTATCTAACCAATATAAATGTGTTTCTTTGTATTTTTTATAGTATAAAATCTCAAATTTTAAGCTATGACTACTTGCATCGGTGGTGGCTGCGTAGTCTAACATGGTATTATCGTGTTAGACTATAAGGGCTTGAGATTAGTGCGGTGAACTGATGGTGGTTTTCCATTCTCTCTACAGGCAAATATGGGTAAACTTATTCAAAATTAAGCCTTCCTAATTCTTTAGCCATTAGGGTAGTTAGTACATATATGCATAACATGAACAAGTATAACAGGTAGATTAAAGAATATGACTGTTTGGGATAAAGGCAAATAACTTTGTTTTTAATATAGTAAGCCTCAAGCTTACATACTACTTAAAGTTTAATCTATATTTAATAAAAGCGTAACATCTAATAGCCATATATAATCTACTATTTTAGCCCTCTTAACGTTTTATGTATAACAAATATGAGTAATCCAAATTTAAATATTTGGTGAGTTTAATTGCCACTAAGACTTTCTTAAATTGAATGTCACTATATTACATATTTTTCCTAGAGATTATTTTTAAATAAATACATTTAAATATTTTTTAATATTATCAACTACAAATTGTGATAACTCTTCATGTCTAATTATAATTTTGACCCTCTTTTATGGTCACATATTATAGGGCATTCTCTCGCAAAAGAATAGACTTCCGATGATAGGGGGATCAGGTCTCAATTCCTGGTCAGTTTTACTGAGGTTGTTCTTCCTATATGAATTTAAAATCTTTTTACATAAAAATTCTAGTACAATTTCTATAAATTTAACATTTCTTTTCTCTAATGAAATATCGTAAATAGTACATATGCGTACAGACCAAACGGGTAGTAAGAAGCGGTAACTAAAACTAATATAATTTTTAACTGCCATTCAAGACAGGAATGGACAGGAATAAGGGTGGATAATATTAAGGATACTAATTAAGGTTGGATGGAAGGGAAATCAAGTTAATTAAATTAAGTTCATTGAAAAATACCACCTAGACACGGGAATTTATTGCAAGACCTTTGGTTTAGTGCATGAAGATAAATGTCCTAGGTTTGATTCTCGTATCCATGTGTAATTTATGAACTAAATTTTAATTTCTTGAATAGTGCTATCCTCTAAATGGACATCCCCGTAATTATATTGACTTGAATGTGTTGTGTGTTGACTTAACTAACTAAAATTAAGGCAAATATTTTATGTGTTTTTAAAACTTTTTTTTTACCAAAATATGTTAAATTTAGATTTAGTTTAACTTTCTTATATAATTATCTCAAAGATTTTTCAACATTATGTTATACATTGAATAATTTGAACATAGCTTATACTCATTTAAAAATATTATGTTTAAATACGTTTGTAAAATATTTAAGATCCTGTGAGATCAATATGTGAGGAAATAAAATAAAATAAGTCATATCTAATGTGAAGTATTTTATTAATACAATCCAGACCATTTGTTGAGAAAAAGGAATGTAAAACCTGAACCCAAACTTGGGTAACCTTCGATTCAACCTTAAGGAATGTGTCAGAAATAAGCTGAAAGTAGGAAAGTAAATAATAGGAGGAGCCAACAAGTGGCAATTGGCCGAGGTTAAAATCTTGTAGCCATATTCAGCCAGACTAAAATTGAATGGGCAAGGTTTTATATATGAAACTTGGGGAACTATTAAATTAAATTCAAACCCCAATTTTTTGTTTTCGGTTTTTACTTCCTAGGAGGTTGTTGGAAGAAACTTGTAAAGTTAGGTTTATAGCAGCTTGCTAAAATATCATTGTCGGCTAAACGTTTCAAAAGACACAAAAACATCCGCACCAAGTCCACCACTGCACTCCGTTCTTTAGCATTTTGTTGAAACTGAATTTAAAGCCATTAATGACAAACAGCGTTTTTTTTTTTTTTTGCTTGACATGTACTCCATGGAGTTCAATACAAACCTACTAAAATATTTTATGTTTGGCAGAGCAATCGATGTTGTACCCAGAACTCAATTCAACCAACTGCTCAAAGTAACCCGTACTCAATTCAAGTAATTGAAATGGTAAACAACTCGCTTGGGAATCAATACAATGTCATTTGAAATTGACCCATTCCATTTGAGTCTAGGAAGGTGTCATCTTGTATTAAGTATCGAGCCGTCCTTGAAACCCACTAAGTATTTATATGAATTTGGCCCTAGGTTTATCCAGGCATAGCCCTATTTGATAGCAGTGAATTAAATAGGCACTTTCTTACAATCAGGAATTGCATGTATGACTAACATTTTAGGAGCACTTCAAACTAGGTATTTCCATGAGAATGGCAGCCATGTGGCATAAAAGCCAATAAAACAAACCTCACATATATTAAGTGGTTTTGATGTTAACATATTATTTGCAATAGGAATGATATATTTGAGTTCTTACTATTTTCTTAGACCAAAAATTTGATGACACTTAATATGAAACGTTGTTAAAAATTAGCTAACTTAACTTTTTAATGAATGGATTTTAAAATTACAAAGCATAAATTGTAATGGAGTTTAATCCTGTAGGGTTATATTGCTTAATAATAAGTCAATTTTGGTTTGAACCGTATTTTAAAATAGAACAGTATTTTATCATATTTAAGCTTTCCGAAAATTTGAAATAAGTCTCAGCGATTTAGTGGCTGTCTTTCTTAAGATATATTTCTTTACTTTCTCTCTTGAAAAGAATCGTACTCAAGATTTTGATAAATGTTGAGGTTTCATACCCCCCTGAAACTAAAAAGGGGTGTTTGGATTTAGTTTGTCTGTCTGTCTGTTTGTACCTCAGGCTAGTATATTTTTTTTACCGATTGGGCTAAAACTTGATATCTGAGATTTCCATAAGGTCCCCTCTGTGATATTTGGAATTAGATATCCAACCCTAAACTTAAGAGTTTTTTTTACTAAATAGCAAAAATATTAATATCCATTATGTCAAAACTCGCTCTAACGATTTTGATTAAATGTTATACCTTGACACTAATTATTATTATAAATAAGATGGAAATTCTCATTTTCTCATGGAAATAACTTTGAGTGTACTTTAAATTGAGGAAAATTTCCTTTTCATCATATATCCGGAACTATATGAGATACAAAATTACTTTTCATAGTTAAGCTGTATTTCTAATAAAAATAAAAATCTTTTAAAAAATACATTTTTATAAAACCAATAATTTTAAATACATAAGGATATATGTATATTTTTTAATTCAGGTATTTGATAATGAGTTTGATGCCTATAAACTTTGGTGGACAAAGATATCTCGCTTTTCTCAATTTTTATGCAACAGTGTTCCTGGTTCCTAGTGCCATAGAGTAGGTAAGTGGCATTGTATATTATTTAATTTATTATCTTTGGTGTAATTTTTCTATAACAATTTATAGAACTATAACTTCGTTTTACCAATCTTACGAGTTTTTTTAATAACTGTATATTTTAAGATAAAAGTGAAAGAAAATCTCTTTGGTGCCCCATATCATTTTTTCGGATATACCAAACATATTACAATCACGTCTCATATTGCATCTCGCACAGTTTTAGCATTATAAATAAAACCACTACATTTTTCCTATATGTTCCCTGTAATCCTCATTTTAATATCCCTACAAAATAGTTTACATTGATTGAATATAAGTTATTACGGTGTATATATAAATGAAGAAGGTTTAATCCCAACTGCGCAAAGAAAAATGGCAAAACTATTCAGGGCTCCTACCCTTCAACACCCCTTCAGTACCCTCGGGCAGGATTATAACCATTAACTTTTCTTCAGTTGCAAACCAGACTAACGATTCTGTCTGCAATGCCACTAACGTGGAACATTTAATTTTTTGGATTAGTGAAATATTATCTATTAAGTAAAATGAAATAATATATAAATTACCATTGATATAACGAATCAATATTTATTCATCACGTTGAAATAATCTAATTTAAATTATGTATAAATACTTTATTAATATGAATAATTATATATTCCTCTCTTTCTTTCTATTAATTATCCTACACTAAATCCTTCTTGTCTGACACATTATCTCAGTCAGTTGTGGATCATCCTACTTGACTAAAGATATTGAACTCAATTCTAGACCTTGGTGAAAAGTTTTTTTTTTTCAAATTTGTATCTCTTTTTTTCACATATAATTTACTTGTTTAAGTCTGGAGCATTGTGTCTTAATTTAAATTAAATAAATCTGTATGTCACGTGCTGTAAATTAGATGGTTCTAAAAGTTCACCTAAGATATCCCTAGTAATTATATTAAAATTGGAAAAAATAGACTTAATATCCATGCTTCTTCACTGTAACACGTCTAACATATCATCTCTATCCCTCTTATTCCATAGATGTACATGCTATTTCTAATCTAAGCTCTTCTAATATCGCGTGTAACTAAACCTTCCACTCGCTATATTACAACAAGCACACATGAAAAGTGTTCGTGTGAGGTTTACTTCCACACCTGACGTCAATGAAGTCCATTGTAAAGTTGAGGTAGAGGATGAAGGTTCACAAACGCACACACGCGAAGGCAACTCCGCAACGAGAACAAAAAAAACCCCACTCATAATGGAGTGGTGGCAGGTAGGCAACCATCTAAGCCCTCGCACTTCTTGTTTATGTTGTGTAAGGCGAACAAAATGTGCTTCCGTGCGAAAAGTTTTACAGTAAGAAAAAAAAAATTAAAACGACCCTCATCGATGGGCACGGTTCAAATTCCAGCTTGTTATACAGAGGTCGTATTTATCCAAGAGGTTCTCTATTATACCTTCACACAAATATGCCTAGAGTTCTTTCAGATCTACCATCTTAGTTTGTAATATAGTAGGGTAATTAATACATCTTGGTAAAGCCCGATTTGGTAGTGAAATAAGATTACAATTAAAATGAGGAAACTTTTGTTTTATTTAAAATTCTGACGCTATACATAGGCATAATTGATAAAGAGTTACATCTGTTGGTATTTAAGATAACTCACGTTTAACGTTTATCCTGACAAGGAGCAAGGTTACGTTGCATGATTCCATTGTGGTGCAGATTATAAGATAGAGCTATAGTATGATACGTTAAGTAAAAACTATTACTTTTCAGGTTGAATGGAGTGTAAAATTTGTAAATAGAAACTATTTAAAATTCGAGGTGTTTTCTTTTTTTAGCGTATGGCATTACTAGCAAGGAGGGACACTACACTACATTCAGTTCAGTTACCTCTCTGTAGACTACCCACCATTCTGGTGGCACAGATCGTTGCCCAGGGTACACCACAGGAGTTTGTCATCACGTAATAGCAATGAGATTATGTGATGATAGTGAATATGTAAGTGTGGGTCAATGTAAGTCTTAAACATAGCTTAGACCTAATTTACCAACCCCTGGTGAACGTTAGGATAACCCCTCTAAAGAGAGAAATACTCAAGGTACTAGCCGGAAATTTAACTCAGGACACCTAGGTTCGTATCCAGATTCACTGACCACTATAGGATATTTTATGGTTATTACATTGCTACTAAATTTCTCTTTTATAAATTTTGAACAATTAAATAGGTAATTATTGACTGTTGAGTCTAAAATGAGAGAGATAGAATCGTTATAGTCGATTTTGAGAAAATAGAAATTATCTCTATTCACCCTTTGTTAAACAGCTCTTAATTTAGGGTTAGATAGACGGTGTTACAAAACCAACTTTTTAGGGTTAGGGGAATCATTAGACGTCGATATCCATCAAAAGCTCGAATTAATTTTTTTTTTACGGTCACAAAGCTGTAAGGTAGCGAGAAAGTAAAAATATTGGGTACTCGTAGGTCAACACTTCGTATAAAAATGTTAACTTTCTGTTTAAAATTGTCGACATATTATCAGGGGTTAAACATCTATGGTTATTGCATTGCTATTAAATCCTCATTTATAAATTTGACAAACATATTTCCGCTTCTGCAAAGAACCCTAAATTTAATTTTCATGGGAAAATGAAAATATCCAGTTTATTTATAATCTTAATCAATGCTTTGATACGAATTTTAATCAAAATTATTATAGCCGATTTGAGAAAATCGATTGTTTCTCTTTTTTATTTTCCTTAAACTATTTTTAATGTTGGGGTCAAAAAGACACAGAGACGGATGGCATTGCAAATACCACTTTTTAGTGTTCGGGGGGCCATGGGACGTCGACATCCATCAACATTTCAGGTTAGATTTTTTACGGTCGCAATACTTTGCTTTAGTTTTCGAAAAGTTAAAAAATAGATGTATTTGCGTATAGCTTGAAATTTATTGAATTATAATAATGTGTAACGATTAAAATATTTGTTTCAAAGAGATCTTTATATTTACAATGATAAGTAATTCAATATCTCAAATAGTTTTGGAGAGTGAGAATTTACGCATCTGAACTGAGCCTTTAAATACATTTTGCCGTAATTTAGCTAGTAGCCAGTTTTCTTAGAATATTTATAAAAATGTTTAGAAAGGAAATTTAATCAAAATCATTACAGCCGATTTTGAAAATATCGACTTTATTCTCTTAGCCCTTCAGTAAACTACCCCTAATTTTAGGTTTAGATATCCAATTCCAAAAACTTTTCGTGGCAACCCCATGAAAACCCTAAATAAATGTTCTAGCCCGATCGATAAAATAGTTCAGGATCTTGTCGGAGCTACAGATGGACAGACGGACAGACAGACAGAGAGACAGACAGACGGAAATTAAAAAAATATCTGAGAGGGGCGGGGGGTCATGAAACGTCGATATACATCAAAATCTCTAGTTTGATTTGTTTTACTATCCCAATACTTTCTCTAACTCTAAGATAGTAAGAAAGTAAACAATTATGAATTTATAAAATAACAATAGTAGCATATATATTCAACATGACTGTATAAAAGTGAGTATAAAATGCGTAAAATACTCAAAAGAACATAAAAATGTTTAAAAATGACTCAAAAGGGATTAAAACCAAGAGAATATGACCTAACATTCCAAAAATTAAAAAATGATAAAAAAAAGTTTTATAAAATATACAGCTCACTGTCCAAGATATCATGAACATTATTTATGTACACGAGCATTGTCTGTGATGTATCAATTAAAAATCACATGTCATCAAAATTCGACGTCTGTTTATTAGAAACCAATGACAGCATTTTCCTCTTGGTAAAGGATAAATTATTATTATTTTTACATATTAAAATTGGGCAAGGACATTTTTCATTGTCTTATTTAAATTTTTTAACCCCATAAGAATATATATATTTATGTGCTGTTCCAAATAGTCTCTTATACTGTTTCTAGTGTAGTGTATGGATACTTATTTTAACATTTTGTATTTCTCTGCCTCATGGGTAAAATCTATACTTCAGAGTAGATGCCGTCTAACCCAGATGTGGCTTTAGGTGGTAATGTCAGTGGCCTGAAAAGGAGTGGAGGGCAGGGGTGGAAGGTCTAAGCAGAGCTCGATGGGACGTGTGTTGAAGGAGAGAAGGTGGGGGTAGTTTGGGTACGCAGTCAAATGTGGCTTCCCAGGGCGCGCGGGGTGGTATTTGTGCCAATTAGACAAGCACCACAGTTAGTACCGATCACGCCTGCCAACGTCACCGCAAAACTAGATATATATGTGTGTATGTGTGTGTGAGTGTGTGTGTGTGTGTGTGTATATGCAAGAGCGCGTGTGTAGGTTGAAAGGGGAAGGGGATTGTTAGGACGAGTGGACTCGTGTGAAAAGGAAATTCTCTGAACGGTCACTGGAAATATTCTGAGTCACTGAAGCTTAATGTAGCGGGTGTTACATGGGTGTGGAGTAGGGTAGACTAATTATTAAAGTTCACCATAATTTTTCTTTTAGGTCAGTAGGTCAACATGTCCTATTAAGTCTTTTTTTTCACTACGCTTTACTACTAATTTGGAAGACCACCGTTTAATCATAACTATTTGTAAGGAATGAGGAATGTATAAATTTAGAGGTACATAAAGTACCTACATTCGTATAGAGGGAGAGGGAGAATGATCTTTAAAAAAATACTCTCAGCTCACCCAACAGGGACTCGAACCACAGCCTCCTTGACAACAGATATCCAGACCAGATGGGGATGATCCCTTATCTTGCGTCCCAAACAATTTTGTTCTTAAGTTTCAAACTAGTATTTATCTATTATGTCTAATAACAAATTATAGTGAGATTCCAAACATAGCCTTATAATACCTGCCCTAGTAAAGAGATTTAAACTCATCTGGAGGAAATCACTACACAAGTTATATCTATTGTTTGATTCAATAATTAATAAATTTGATATATTCTTATCACTTTTTTTAAGATAAAGCAAAAATTAAAGATGGGAAACAAGAATCCTTTATCCCACTAATCATTCGAGTCCTATGGTATTCGAGAAATTAGATATTAGTAAAAATCTCAAAAAGGTACATCTAATATAAATATTACGAATGTTTAATAGTTTTGATCAATGTTTAAAAAAAGGTTGAATGAAGTTTTATTTACTTGTGTAGTTGGGAGAGTAGCAAACCCATAAAAAAGGATAAAATTTTATTGTTATAATTAATTTAAAAAAAGTGGTTTAATTTGTTTATAACGCAATCAACACGAAAAACTTACTAATATTTACCAGTGTAATCAAGATTCAAGCAGCTTTTTAAAATTTAATTTGAAATATATTCTCCTTATTTTATATCGCACAATTTTAAAGATTGGAGGATTCGATTTTTTGCGATTCGGAAGATAAATATATATTCAAATTAGAAATTACCATTAAAGAAAAATTATATAGTACCTATTTGTATCTAAAATATATGTTAGGCCCTATTTTAGTTTATTCAAATAATTCAGTCAATATAAAGTGGTAGTGACATGTTGCCTTTTAATTTCTTTTAGGTTTATATTCAATAAATCTGGATTTTACTGATAAATTAAAAAAAAAATATATATATATATATATATATATATATACAGATATAAATTTATGAGCTATAATAAAAAACATTATACATAATTGGATAATTTACATAAAAGAAAGGCCTACAATCAATGAAAAAAAGAAGCAATTACAAAGTTTATTTGTAACACAACGTGTTTATTGAAACCAGCTGTGTGACACAGTACAAACTCGTATATATGTTAATCAGTAGAACAAATCCGTTTGTTTTACGTTGACACATTCGTTCTAATACTTTATGATCCTATGATTTAACCGTGTCGTCAAACAAGTAAATGTGTATAACATGAAGTATATATATATATATATATACACTTAGTCCAATATTGATATACTCATTATATATGCAAACATGCGACACGATATTATATTTCTTACATAATTAGTTAAATATGACATATCTTATCATACATTTATTACAGCGCTAAATCTCGTACATCAGAGCATGTTCAGTTGAGATATATTTTTAACAGAATGATCCAATGTTAACGTATCTCATATATGCATATCGTATGTTGTTTTGTTGTAAATAAAAAATTGCTGATAGAGATAGAAAATCTTCTGTTACACTCTTTATCTTTAAGAATAGAAAGTAAGTTATACCTTCACCCTATTTCAGCATATAAAAAAGCAGTGCCGAAAAAAATCGACTGTCAGTGTGATTACATTTGCGTCTTAAATTTGTAACAATTAAAATACAGTAACTTTTAATTTATGGTTCTTCTTTTTAAGTATCGACAAGGGGCTTGGATATAATGATTTATTATAAAAGTTAAGAGGAAGGAGGAAAACTAAAAGAAAAGGCATTTATATTTTCTTGTAGAGAAGTCGTAAATATCACATATTGGTTTCAGAGTCCTGATTCCACCAACCTGTGATTCAAACTATATTATCATTTTCAAATAATAACTAATACACTGTAAATATAAAATTATATTTAGGTTTATTTTAGCCAAAGATGAGGATATTTTATTAATTATTTGTGTTAGTATTTTTGTGTAACCTTTTATATACAAATAATATAATGATTAACAAGCTGTTGAAACTAATCTGTATAGTATCGGAAAAACCTACCAAAGAAGTAAAATTAGTAGGTGTTATTTTCAAATTGAAGAATATTTTTTTTAATATTAAAGCTAGCTCTATAATTTAATTTAATTTATAGGGACGAAGATAATCAAAGATGAATTGCATCCACACTAGCGTGGTAAATGTCTGGGAAAATTAAATGAAAAACTACCTTTAAGTGCACCCAAAGGAGAATAAATCATGAACTTTCGATCACTGGCAATTTAGTTTATTCATATCTAAATCGTGTAAACAGCAGTGCATTATGTATAATTCGTCTCAAGTTCTAAAATTTCTAGTAAATTATACTGTTAAATAAGTATTTATAAAAATACACGTTGAAAAAGTTAATATTACATTTAATACAGACTATTGAAAAAATAAAAATATATTTTCCACAAAACCACTTGAATAATTTTTGGGACTAAGTGTATTTTTATATTTAGTTCTGCGAAAAAACATTAATGATAGAATAATGTTTATCTTACTTGAACTTGTAATGATGTCCACAAATACAATTCTATCATTATTGGCTATTTAAATCATATTTAAAAGGCTAGAGTCTTAGATACTAGATTATCACATTCTTGGAATAACTTATATGTTGAGATTTGATTTAAGAAAAATATTACTTTTGTGTTCAAATTATTGTTGACGAAAATTAAATATTATTTTACCACCGTTGTTTTAATTTAATCTTCGTTGCCTGCATTTATTTACCTAAATGAAACGAATAAGTAGCATATTTTAAATGGAAATAACACATTAATGCATGCCAGTCCATGTTATAGTACAACTAGTTTTACAAAATGAGCAGGCAGCTAGGTGATCAATAATTATATTAACGTGGATGTAGTTAATTCCGAAATTTTATAGATTGTCAGGTGTAATCCTATGTGATTGGAGTAGCTGTTTTAACAAGCTAATATTTTAATTATTAATATTACATGGTCATATTTGGATAAAATAGCTATATTAATATATTTATTAGTTACGATTATAGGCACATTTGAATATAATATTCTTTAAACTAAAAAATAAAATCTGGGCACTGGAATCGAAAGCAAGTCCTTTGGTTTTAACACCCAAATGCCAACAATTAGATATCCAAAAATCATTCTGTGACTACGGTCACTCTCCACTAATATTTTAAGGCAGCTTATGTGATGGACGCGTGGAAACGGTCAGTTATATAATATGTGTAATCAATTAATATCCCAATCTTTCAGATAACGCTCTTACCATCGACTCCGTAGTTGGCTTTTGTCTGCCAATAAATATGAGTAGGAAATAATACTAAGCACGGAACTATTACTATATAGACCTAGTGACTAAAGTGTCAGCGTACGTAGCCAAAGGTCCTTGGTACAATTCCCGTATCCAGATATATTTTTTCAATTTAAAGAATATAGTCAAATATTTAAAATTTCTTAAATGATTTAAATATCATATTATATAAATTTAAAATATAAGTTATGTTTAATGTTATAAATAATATTATAGTTATTCAAATATTAAAACTAAGACATTAAAAGCTTCTAATATAGCTACCACAATTAATAGGTAGATTATTTTAAATTCTAAAAATTTTCAAATTTTCTCTTATACAATAATTAATTTTAGGAAATTTTATTATAAGGGTAACTTCAAATAAATACACCAGTATTCTTATAAAGTGTTAATAGAAAACTACCCATAAAAACTCTCTAACTAAGAACACATAGCCAGAATCTATTCATAAATACAGAATTTATAAAAGTACTCAAATGGAGCCATTTATATTAAATGTTGTATTCATAACTCTAGAGAAATTGTGCGACTTGTTTGGATTTTTGAATACACAGTTTAATATTATAGCTAATAGTTTCTATTTTCAAAAAGATTCAAATTTATTTCCAAATTAGTTCTCTTACAGATTCTCCAACCTTAGTTAAGATCTATAAAGTAGCATCCTTTTTTCAAAAATAGTATCTGAGATAGACTATTTATAAAACATAAGCACATATTTAACCACAAATAATAATAAACTTGTAAGTTAGAACAGTTTTTTGATACCAATAATGGGTGGTATAATATCAACCCAATTATAAACACTTCTTACGGCCGGTCTTATGATAACCGGATAGATATTGCTATCGGAAAGTTAATGTTAGCAACTAGATAAAGGTTATCAGCCAGTTTAATATTGTACGCGTGATATGAACTGAATCTATCTGTCGGATAGCTATCTATTCGATAACTATATTTTCATGAAGAAAACCTAAAATTGGTACTGTCTTTACTGGTGCGTTTATGCATATAAACCCTGCTGATACCTCCACAGCCTGATAGTGCCTGCAATGCTCAACATTTGTTAAATAATGGTAGCTGAACGAGTGCGAGTAAACAGATGGCGTCCCGTGAGCACAAAAGTTAGGTTGTCCTATGAGTACTAATTTCGGAGTCTGCCAAAATGTGGTCAATAGTTTGGTACAACGATTACAAAATTTCACCTACTGTACTCACATTAAATAATTTGTTCTTATATAACCACAGCTCTACAAATAGCATGTCAGTTTTTATAAAAATGTATATTAAATGTTCTAACTTTATATATAGTGAGAGCCTGGACCTGTACCTACTAAGCACGTGAATCAAGATTTTAACCTAAAAACATATTCTGATAGGTGAAACCTCATTAAAAACAACGCGTCACTAAGGAAATGCCAATTTTAACTTCCAGATTAAAGTTATCAGGTACTTAAACCTCACGAAAAAAATATGATGAATAAATATATCTTATCTGGCAGTCATAAGACGCACTTTCAACTTATCGACAGATACAAACATCTATCGGAAAGATTAATATGTATCCAGGAGTTACAAGACCAGCCCTTAACAGAAGCTCGATTGCGTATGAAATAAAGTATACCTATAATATAATTAAAGTGCACTGGGTTTATAAAAAAATATGCATGAGTGAGCTGTCGTATAAGAATATTGTAACGTGGGGGGGGGCGCACGTGACCTGGGAGGGTCACAGGCCGTTCACACGTGAACGCGTGTACCACGAGTTCTTTTAGGGATATTGGGGTACGCTGCCGACCAAACACGAATGAAAATGCCCGCGGAATATTCAAAGTTTTAATTATTAAAATTATCACTATGTACACACACCGATTAACTGTACATATAAACTAATTACAACTAAACAAGTAATAAAATAAAATAAAAAGAGTCTTAATCAAGTCTGTAAATTAATTAACTAATAGAACACATAAAAATATAAGTAAATTAAATAAACAAATTAACAACTATAAAACACCTAATAACTATTCAAATATTTAAAAGACAGTCACAAAAATGTTCATTAACACAGTA
>CABFOW010000405.1:164899-192366 GCA_902141385.1 Timema californicum
CCAAGAACTGACCTGAGGCTACCGCTGAGCTTGTATTTATAGGGGTGGTGAGAGCTGAGGGTCTGGAATCATCCACTTCTAGAATAAAAAGGATCCAGACCCCTCTAGATGAGTCTCCGTCCTCCCCCCCACACTCCCTCGGCCCCTCTAATCCCCCAGTCAAGCGATAAGGTCGCTACCTACATGCTAGACAAGGAGGGAGACAGAGAGAACAAGGAGCGCAGATACAAGGGACAACAACGGGAACGCGCCGGTCCCGCTGCCAGACTCTAATCTTGTTACAATATTTATTACAAAAAGGGATATATACAACTTTTATAAAGTTTTAATCAGGTTAAAATTTAGTTCTCATTGTTTTAACATTGAACAAATATATCAACACGTATATTTCCTTCAAAAAATATGGTTGTTTAGACTATTTTCAATTATCTAGTAAAATTATGTATTCATAATTAATACAATTTATAAAAACTCATCATGTGAGCGTGTTTCTTTATTACAAAACTAATTGAAAATGTAAAACAATAAATGTCATCTTAGGTTTGATTTTTGAAATAACGATCAACTTGGTTAAGAAAACGTATTAATCACAGAACAGATGATAACAGTCATAGCATCAACACTGGAAATTTTAATAATTTCAAATTTTTTAACTGAGTGCCTTCCATTTCTACAGAAGCTGCTCAAAAATACAGGGTGACCCACAGAAAAGTAACATGTGGGTAAGTCAATGAAGCTTTAGACAAGAAGTTCACTTGCTAATTCTCCATGTCACAATGTGAGTGGAAGGGGATTGAACTCTTCCAATTCAGAGTGAGGCGCCTGCTGGATATAGGAGGTGGGCTACTTTTCCGTGCGCCCCCCTAAACTAGCATACATTCCAAGACGAGTGGAAACACGCTTCATTGTTTCATATAGTGCACTCTGTGACTTATCTGTTTCGATGGCTGTACAGACAGTACACAATTTATTAATTGCATCGGCTGTTTTATAAGCAGTGTAAAGCTTATTAATAGTAGAGATGTTTGTGTATAAGCAATATATAATTTTTTTTCTGACATCGTCGGCTGTACATGCATTTTCCCATTTATTTTTAGCATTAACGGTTTTATAAGAATTGTATAATCTATTATTGACATTGATGGTCTTACAAGCACTGTACAGTCATAAACTGGCATAATTTGCTGTACATGTAGTAAACATTTATTTTCGAGTGTATCAATATCAATGGCAATAATTTCGTACACATATTATTTAAATGGTTTACAAAAAAATTAATACAATGAACGATATTAATTAAGGTGTATTTTTACTCGCAAACTAATATTCAGGAAATATTGCAATTTTACATTTTCAGCATGCTTTGTTAAAAGGTATAATGTACTTAAAAGTATTTAGATGAATTTATTTAAAAATTGTATACAAAAATATTTTATAAAAATAAATCGAGATTTTGTTTATAAATGAAGTCAAAGGAAGATTGATTAATACAATGCTATAGGAATATCTAAGCTAACATTTGGTTAGTCGTATGATAGTAATATATTTCCTAACAAACATTCAAAAATCGTTATATTACAAACATTTTGAATTATAAAGGATAATATTACTAAATATAATTACATAATACTCTATAGTTATCAAATTGAATAATATATCAGCATCCTTAGAACTTTTACATACTTTTTAGCAGTTTAATTTTGTATTCTACTATTTCATTATTTAATATAAACTATCTAGTTTTATTCTACTTATATATCACGTAAGTATTATTTTTAATAAAATGATATTTAAATACTTACATACAACCTAAGTCGATATTAACATATTTTTTTTTATCTTAGTCTGTATTTTATCATGTCTCATAAAATTGTATAAAGTAACCAACAGAAATAAAAACAGATGGAATTTCCATGTGATGAGATCAAATAAAATAGTGGCAAAGAAACTTTTTATTTCAATACAAAGTATATGAAAGTCAGTTTTTGATTAAAGAGTAAGAATAGAAAATAAAAGAACTGAATGATGTATGATCAAGGAGATGAAAGAAACACAGTACGTGAAGACTTGAATACGGCCAAAAGTTGGGAGAAAAAGCAGAATGAGGGAAAGAAAATAATTTCAAAAAGAACGATGCCAACCACTTGAGTATTTCTATTGTCTAAAAGTCATTTGTGTTTTACCTCTTAATTTTTATATAAAATATCTCTACTCTTTCGTTGCTTTAATATGACTTAGTGTTAGACATCAAATACTCGTATAGTGAGGTTACATTCTTTAGTAAATGATTCTATTTTTTGAATAAAATTAGGTTAAAATATTAACATAAGTATTAATTAATGGTATAATTATTATTGGATTATAAATGGTATTTTTACTAAACCAAGATTATAGGTAGGATTTGTTTGGGTAAATACTAACTAGCAATGAAAGTTTTTACATTTTATTTTAGCATCACGTCTTACTTCTACTTTTAACTATTTGCGAAGGGAAAACAAGGATATTAGTGATGATAACGATATTATTTAAAGGTAATTTTCCTTAATCTGCATGGTGGAAGCTTATAAACTATTAAAAATATTATTTCAGTGTAAAAAACAGAGATTAGAGCCCCAACCACCGTGTTTATAGAAAGCCGTTCATAATAACTTAATGCTTATTCCACGTACAAAACGATACACTCCCAAATATATTATAGAAAAAGGCAAACATTTTAAATATACTCCCACTTTTAGTTTACGTTTATATAATAGATCAACAAAAGACACCTCTAAGTATTTTGTCAGAAGTCAATAAGAGCTACTTTATTCTAGTTATTATATATATATATATATATATATATAAATTTATTAGACTGTCGTTAACTCTATAAAAATCTAATTTTATAGTTATTATATATATATATATATATATATAAATTTATTAGACTGTCGTTAACTCTATAAAAATCTAATTTTCTTTTTATTCAGTGACCCGAATTGGTTGTCACAATGTCTAATACACGAGGTTTTTGTAAAGAAAATATATAACACTGTATCCAACTTGCAAACTCTTATGATTTCAAGAAGTAAATATGTAGATTGTTTTGGTTTATTAGGATTAAAGCCAAACATATAAATGTCCACTTTGTCTAAGGAATCAGTATTATAATTTTCAGGGTGTGCCCAGATAATACAGCAAATTTTTGGAAGTGCTAAGGGAGAGAAAATCTTACTTAAAACATCCTTTGGAGAATAGATCGTCTTCTCTTCTTTTCGGGCAAAGAACAAATAACTAAACAAAATAAAAATATAGGCAGGCCTATTAAATTGAATATTTTATTTATTTATTCTACCCAAATTAGTGCTCTGCAGCGTGGAGAAAATAATATTAACATTTTAACTCAGTAGTTTTTTTAATCATCCATCTAATATTTATATATTCATAAATATTCTTGGACCTCCACTTATGGGAATACACATAGTCAAATAAATCTATAACTAATAGAAAAAATATGTCAGACAAGCTTAATGGATATCAGATCAAAAATTGGCACATATTGTGAGTGTGACCACTTCTTGGAAGTTGTAAGACCTAGGGGACACCTATCAGTTGTGAAAAAAAAGTATATCAGAGGGAAGACTTAGACTTGGAATAAATCAAAAATTGAAATTTTAAATATAGGTTTTTTTCTCCATAGAATGCTCAAACGATGAGGAAGACATCAATCCAAAGAAACAGTGTAGAATTGTCAGGAATAATATAATAAATGTAGCAAAGAGTGGTGTAGGTATTTTTAAAAGGAGTGAGACGAAACCATGGTTTGACAACAGATGTTCAAAATTAATAGATGAAAGAAGAAAAACCAAATAACATTAGTTAGAAAGTCATAGTGTATTGAGCTTAAACAAATTTGACATTGCAAAATATAAAGTCATTGACTTTTACAGATACCAAAAGAGAGAGTATTTAAAATTTAACGTTTGCCAGATAAAACCAGATTACAAAGATAAGAAAATTAGAGACCTTTTTTTAGGTGATAAGGGTTATAAGAAAAGTTATCAGGCTAGGGCTAATTTAGTGAAAGACAAGAGTGGTAATAGAATGGCAGATATTATAGAGGTTTTAAGTAAATGGAATTCCCACTTTAGGCATGTTATGAGTGTCCATGAAGGACCTGAATTGGGTGAGGGTATTAAAATCCTTACTGCTTACTTACCCAATAGGTTCAAATCAAATAATTACTGAATTCAAAGAGGCTTCTTGAAGTTTAAAAAACCCTATTATTTCTAGGTACCCAGGTATAAATTCAATTCCAGGAAAGTTAATGAAGGGCTGATTGAGAAAAGCGATTAATATAAATGCATTAATTATTATGTTTCGTATGGAACCATGAGGTATGTGTACCACATTAATAGAATAAGGTATTAAAATACCCATTTTAAAAAAAGGTGGCTAGAACTGAGTGTAGTGACCATAAATATATTTTATTATTACTAACATGCTATATAATTTTATCCATCAAAATTTTAATGAGTTTGACTTAAAATGAAGAGGCAATAATAGCTGTGGAGTGCCAGTGTGGATTTTGACGAAAAATATCAACAACGGATCAGATTTTAATACCGGGTAAATAATGGAAAATTATGTTAATACAACATGATAGTCCATAAATTATACATAGATTTTAAAAAGGCTTACGATTCATTTAAAATAAATAAATAAAATTGCATTTTAGGTCAAGTTTGTAATACCCAAAAACTTAAGCTAAATGAGATATGTTTGATTGATACACGTGACAGGGCATAGGTTTGATGTAACTTATCAGGTACTTTCGAAATACATGTGACGTGTACGTTTGGTGGCGTTGACAAGCAACTGTGGCACTAGGGTCTGTGATGAATCTGTGAGTTTGCCTGAGGCGAACAACGAGTGAGTTGCTCTAGAGAATTGTAAGAGTCGAGACCTCCTAGTATGTGTAGACCAGTCAGTCAGTCAGTCAGTCACTGTCCGCCACGTCCACTCACACATCACGGGATCTTAGTGTGTTTGGTAACTTTAACTATATATATATAAGTCCATATCAACGATTTTTTTAGTTCTTCTGAAACATATCCACTGCCCATGGGAGGGGGGACAACCGTTCATACATAATGGGTTGAAACAAGGAGATGCGCTCTCCCAATTACTTTTTACTTTCTCATTAACTTACAGGTAGAGAAAGAATCGCAATCTTTAAAAAAAACGATTTCGATTAATCTTGACGTTTAATGACGCCCAAAATCCAAAAATTTGGTTTTGACTTTACGACTGTCTGCCTGTACCTCCTACTAGAGCCTAAAATATTTAACCGATCGGGCTAAAACTTGGTATCTAGGGTTTTCATATGGTTACATCGAAAGATTTTTGGAATTGGATATCTAACCATAAAATTGAGTGTAGTTTATTGAAGGGCAAAAAGAGAAAGAGTCGATTTTCCTAAAATCGTCTCTAAAGATTTTGACTAAATTTCATTTCTAAAAACTTTTAAATATTTCAAACAAAATGGCTTCTCTCAATATTTCCGCAAAATGACTTTAAGGGCTCCGGTCTGATGCGTAAATTATATTTTTATATAATATATCCTAAACTATTTGAGATATAAAATTACTTATCGCTAGAAAATATGTAGGTCTCTTTATAGTACAGATATTTTATTTGAAGCATATTTAAAAAAAACAATAACTTTCAAGCTATACGTAGATATATATATATATATATATTTTTAACTTTTGGAAAATAAAAGGTAAAATATTGTAATAGAAATAAAAATTAACCTGAAATAATGATGGATGTCGACATCTCACGACTCTCCGAACCCTTAAAAGTGGTCTTTGCAATGCCGTCTGTCTGTATGTCTGTTTAAATTTAAAATTAAGTGTAGTTTAATAAAGGGCGAAAAGACAAAAACTAGATTTTCTCAAAATGGGCTTTAACGATTTTGATTAAAATTCGTATATAGGTGTTAATTAAGATTATTAATAAACTGGCTATTTCCATTTTACCATGAAAATGAATTTTCGGGTACTTTAATTTAAATAAGCAGAACATTCCGTATCTGTACAACTATTTGGGATACTCAATAACTTATCATTGCAAAATTATAAGACTATTAAAACTAAAAAACTTTTGTATGACATATATTTTTATAAATCCAACAGTTTCTGAGATATTGACAAATATATCAATACAATTTTGTGAGCTTTAGGGTTAAAGAGATACTACTCAAATTTTGACGAAATAATTCTCCAATGCCATAGAGTAATTAAATATAAGTAAATCTCTAAAAGTTTATGTTGTTTTTCCTTAAACCCTTTAGGAGAAATGTTTGTACAAGAATGATCTATATCCAGTTTTGACTCAATAAACCATATTTAAATTTTTTATTGGTTAAAATTTATAAATTAGGAATTTATTAGCAATGCGATGGCATTAAGATTTGCAACACGTAATGAAAGTTCGAAAATTTGGACTGGAAGTTGAATTTTAATATGAAGTGTTGACCCCTTTGGTCCCAACATTGATCTTTTTTTATCGGTCCAAACATACAAATGAAGACATTAATTCTTTAAAAACAAAATATAAATTTTAAAACCGGGACTAAAAAAAAGTTTTACATAAGTATAGAGCAATTTATGATTGGGATTACTAGTGTATATTATTTCGTTTCACATATATTACGAGTGTTGAGTAAATATCTCCATTTTCAAACAATAGATGAGAAGTCCGTGAGGAGTTCCGTATCATTTATTTAATCTAGTATAAGTGTATGCTATTAGGGTAATGAAAGAGAGTAGGGAAGGGTTTACTTCGAACGGTACAATGCAGCTTGTAATATACGTGGATGATTTAGATTTGTTTGTTAATAGTAAAAAACTGTTAAAGTAATGAAGATGTTTTATTAGAGGTTAGTAATGTAATAGGTTTAGAAATCAACTCTGAAAATCAAAGTATATGATCAAACAGATGATAATTTAGTTATTAATACTTATAATTTAACAGGGTTAATGAATTTAAATATCTAGGAACAATTTTACTTGCAATAAAGATACTAGATTAAAAAATTGGAAAATTATTTATTCAGGAAATCCATGTTATTACTTGGTCAGTAGTTTTTGACAACTTGTCTGCTTTCAAGGAAAGTAAATAATATAATATGAAAAATAATAATTTTACTGGTTGTTCTATACAGATGGAAAAAAATGTGTCTAATACCTTACATGACGAAAATAAATTTAGAATTTTTGAAAACAAGTTTCTTGGGAAGATATTGTTCCCAAATGGTATGAGGATACTGTATATTAGAGGAAGTGATATAATGATGAGTTACATACCCTGAACTCATCACAAGACATTTTTAGGATAATCATGTCTAGTAGATTACGGTGGGCAGGACACGCAGCGTGAATATGAGAGTTTAGAAACTTGTTCAGGGTACTGACTCGCAAAACCAATGGAAATATACCATTGTGAAGACATAGACGCAGATGCGGGGAGGGGTAACTTTAGAATGGACCTGAAAGATATAGGGTGTTATGAGGAGGATCTAATAGAACTAGTTCAAGATAGGTATAGGATATAATGATCTGAAATGTATATAAATAGTTTAAGATAGGGATACTTGGCGTATTTTTTAAAGTGCAGTAATGAACATTCAAGTTCCTTGTACCATCGAGTTAATAAGTATGTTAATATTTTTAGTCAAATACAGTAATCACATTGCTTTTCGATGAATCACATGTCTCATTGGATGTTTCAAAGCAGTGTCCATCCTAAACTAAACATTAGATCGGAACAAATGAGAAATCACCTTGTTGACAATTTAAATGTTCACAACTTTTATAATAAAATGTTTTTAATGAAAATATTATACTTAGTTTTATTTCACTTTTTATTAAAAAATCATGATTTTAATTTGGTTTACAGCCATTTGTTTGAACAGGACGTGAAAACAAGCTAATCTCCAAAGGATATTTTGAGTCAGTTTTTCGATCTTCTACCATTTCCCAAGGTTTTGCTGTTTTATCTCGGAATATCCTGTATAATTAAGAACAAATACACCCAGGGTACACACCCTAAGAATTTACACTAAGTACACGTGGAAGAGTTTCAGCTTTAACTGTTTCTTGGTTTAGGAACTACCAACACCCTTTATCAAGTGGTTTAAGGTGGGTAGGATCGCACCTTATGTAGAACTCCTTGCAATTGCTAGAGCTTATGGTTGAGGGGGTGTATAATTGGTGAGAGGGAGGTGAGATTGTGTTCTTTTTTAAATTTATTAGATTGAAGGTTGGCATTTTTCCTTGTATAATAATTTCAATAGACTTGAGTTGCTACTGGATTAAAAACAACACTGCCATATTGAGTCATTTTATCTGATAACAATTTAATCTCTTATTTAGTTAATATTTTTCAAACAGAAGGGCCTTAGCTATAAAACATAAACATATTTAATTACAGTTAACGCATTAGAATGGAACTTGCCTTAGTACCTACATAAGTAGGTTCACAAGCATTTCAGTCTTGTCTTGTCTGGTTATCGATTATAAGGAAGATTAAGGTTAAAATTATATTCAGGAGTAATGAAGTGGCTTGGATTAATATATTATCAAATTTTATTTATATTTTCTCTTTCTTGGCCATATATAATAAGTACAGTTAAATGTGGAATACACAGATAGGCATTAGTGTGATGAACACACGCAAATAAGGTTTAAATAATAATAATAATAATAAACTAACTTCAATTCAGCTTGAAAATAGTATTATTCATTGCAGGTGAATACAGATAAATATGTTCATTTGTTTTGCTGTAATGAAGGATAAAAGCTAAGGAGAGCTTAATATGATTTGATTATATGTACATCATACATTACTAAATTAGAGTAGTAATTAGTCAAAAATAAATATGATAGAATTGTTGTCGTTAAAGGTTAAGAATGTAAAGACAATTTAACATATGTTTACAAAAAATGGAATATTTTAATGTTATCTGGCATCTTCCTCAAGAGTAAGACACGGTGAAAGGATGTCTTAGGTGAACACCAGTACCAGGCAACAATATGGATAGGAAGATAAAAGGGTAGTGTAGTACTAGTACTATTACTATTCCCCAAGCTGGAGAGGAGGTACTAGGGGAGCACTAGACCAGGCCCGGGGCAGGAGAGGAGAGTATAAGGGGGCATCAATATCAGGCTCCGAGATGGAAAGGATGCTACTAGGGGAACACCAATACCAGGCCACGAGCTAAAGAGTAGAGTAACAAGTGGGGCATCAATATCAGGCTCCGAAATGGAAAGGATGCTACTAGGGGAACACCAATACCAGGCCACGAGCTAAAGAGGAGAGTACAAGGGGGTATCAATACCATGCCCCGAGCTGGAAAGTAAGGTAAAAGAGGAACACCAGATTCGTACCTGTTTGGGAAATGGGCCTAAAAACATTTGTGTATCAGTTGCCCAATTTCTGTCACCGATCATGTCCAAAAGGTTGGTGTTAAAATTTTTAACAATCCCTGTTTGTGTTTATTTTTATTTGTATCTAATTTTTTTTCAATCTTATTTAGGACATTTTAAAATAAGTATGAGTATCTAGCACATCAATCAAAACCAAATCTCAACGAATTTACCTGCTTAAATTAGTGTTAAATTCTTCAATTAATAAAAACTAGACACTGTTTTTTTAAGGAATATCACGCTTGACCACAAAAAATTATTTAACGTCACTGAAAATTTGTCTTTTTATGTATACGTTTTAATTATTAAATTAATTAACATGTTTTTTTAGAAGAGTCCAATAAAGTTTAATCACGGATTACTGTATAATTTATCTTTACATAATTAATTAAATAGACTAAGGACGTATGCTTGGTAGTACAATAACAACTGTAATACTTTTAGTTACGCCGTTGTGTCAAGGCGAGTTTCAAATTTTAAATTAATGGTCTTCCTAATAAAATCTGCGTGTAGTTAATAAAAAACCCAAATTTCCAACTCACATTTTTGGTGATGCGTTTGATCTGTCGACTGCCCTTCCACCAGGTGATAATAGCCTCGGGTCTCGAACCCGAACTCCTACATTCCACTTCATACCTGCGGTCAGCGGAGATCTGACTCTCTTGAGTCAAGATTTTAACAGATATTGGTTTCACTGTAACAAATAGAGGCTACTGTTAGGCCATTATTACCTCGGTTTGAATGGCTGAAAGCAAGCACATCAGATATAGTAGAAATGGTGGTATATGTTTGAGGGGTACAGGTTATAAGCAGTGAACATCCAATCTTAAGATGAGTTATTGCTTCCAGCAGTAAGTTAATCATGATACCATTATAATCACTTTTTAATGTTTTTGAGTGATGTCTCTGCCATATTTAAACCAATTAACTAAATGAGGAATGAGATACAAAAATGTTATTTCCTGGAAACTGAATGAATGGTTTCTTGTTAACCCTATACCGTTTATATAACTTTCAAAATTGGTATCGGGGAACAACTTTACATAATCATTAATAGTGTATATTTATTTATCTAAAATAAAGAAATTCAAGGATAGCTTACTTTCGCAAACTTATAGAAAATTTGAATTTTTGAAAATAGCTGACCTTGAAGATTGAATTTGAAAATTGAATTCAAAATGGAAATCTGAGAAGTTGTTCATGATAAATAAGAATACGTTTATATTTTTACAAATAGCAAATAATTTAATGATAGTTTATAGATCTTTTCTAAAAATCTGAATTTTATTAAATAAATTTTAACAATATGGTATGAAATTTATATATAAAGAAGGATAGTTGTGATAAACAATATGCTATGTTGGTTTATATGAGGAAAACATACCTAAGGGTACTTTTCTCAAAGCTTTTTTTGAAAATTATATTTTAAACCATATTAGACCTTATAAGAAAGTTTTTAGAACCGCTTCTTAATATTTTTCAAGATTATACACACATGTACAGATTTTGCTAATGAGCTATGAATGAGGAGGGTTTAATTTAGAGGTAGTGTACGTGAATTTGCGTGGAGGGAATGTTAAAAACAATTAAGTATAAACAAAACTCAGTAGATCTGACCGGGACTTGAACCCTTTTCTCTCTGTCAACGGCAGTCTAGTTTATTGCGTGAATGATGCCTTAGACATTAGGGCCACCGTAGCAGGTAAAATACAGTTGAAAGCAATTATTGGTAAATCGATACATGATGCTTCAAGATACCAGATTTTTATTATTATTTGTGCTTTAAACAGAATTTACCATTTCATTTTTATTTTATAGTATTTATTAATCTATTAGTGCTGGTGTGAAATTTGACAGTCATTTTTTATAACAAAAATGTTAGGTTTGTTCAAGTGTAGAGAAAAATAATGGTTAATTTCCTGTGGACACTAATTTGTATCCACAAAAGCGATTACTTTAAAATAGATACCATACTTTTTGCTTACTCTCAGATGACACCAGCTTACCTTACTTAATTCCTTTAATGTGTAGGCCATAGTAAAGATAGCCCTAGACCTTCCAGAAGAAACAGTGAGTATATATATATATATATATATAGATAGATATTTACTATTATATTTTAGATTCCCTAGTCCAAATGTTGTCTTCCAAAACTTATTTTAAATAAATTAAACACCTATTACACAAGAAAACTCACGGTTTATGTCGAGGACGACCACCTTCGAGGTGGGGTTGGCCAGGTGGGTGTTAACTGCCTGGCATACGAGGCGGGCGTGCAGGTGCTGTCGGCCAATGTTGGGGAAGGTCAGGTGGTTTACAGTGATCCCGTCGGGCCGTGACTCATACGAGTCGTCCACCACTGTGTTCTCCAAGAACCACGTGACTCGTGGCCTAGGCCGTCCTGGAACCAAAAGAACGTTCTCAAAAACACATAAGAGATTAAGGGTTTCTGACAAAGTTAAGAACAGCGTAAAATATTATATATATTTTTTCCTAACCTCTTATTGCTATCCGTTCAATTTACACACAATTACTTACCAGGGCGAAATATGATCTTCTTTTTTGGTGTTTTTATGTTAGTTCTATATCGTTTGACTTTCGAGAGCCCCTTCAGGGGCTGGTGATCGTCGTTTTGTATCTGTTATATTCAATGTTTTATACATGTTAAATTTCCAATTAAGTGTTACAAAAATAAAAACCCTAACAAACAAACAATTACTTACAATGGAAATCCGTTTAACTATTCCCCATTGATCCATATTTTTGCTTTATCTGGACTTAAATTTCCCATAATTTAGACAAATTACCCGTTTTGGTGGCCACATGGTTAGATGTGCTACTATCTCAGTAGATTAAACTGTTTATTACGAGGATATCAAGGTTCAAATCTTTGACAGGTGTGCTGAGAATTTTTTAAACGATTTACACTTTCCCTTAACGCAAATGGGGTTACACTTTATTGAAATATAACATTCTTAATTCCCCACTAGCTTAATTACTACATTAGTTTATACCCTGAGAAGATAGTAAGACGTGTTGCTAAGATAAAAATAATAGACGTGATGGCTAATTCACAATGCTCCAACAGTCGGAAACCACGCTGGCCAAACTGATGGTTGTTAAACATTTGCAGGACCACACCGCTCTTAGACACCATTCAAAATTGCCCCAACAAAACAATATTCTTGATTTTATGAGTTATTATTTGTAAAAACATTTAAAGTCTTTTATCTTTTTTTTTTGTGAAAATAATTGGTGAGCTGTGGTAATATGTTATATTTGTTTATTGACAGATGGATGAAATTCCATTGTGCCCTAATGGAGCAGGAATGAGGAAGAAGGAAATCAGAGGAGATTTAACTGCATTTTCTTGAAGGACGTGTGAGAAACAACATCAGTACATGACTCTATTCTTGACTTTCCTGTTTGTTTGTAAGTGGTTTGTAATAGATAATATTCTGAAGAAGGGGCTGAAATAGATTTTAGATATGAGAGATTAAAACAGGAATTTTATGGTTATATTTCATTCCAAAGATTTCGAAGAAAAGCATTGGGATATAATAATCCAACAACGAACTGGAATAGAACTGAGAAGAACCATAAGGAACGTATTTTATCTTGTTGCATAGATAATGTTTGGTGGTTTGTAAACATTTGTGTGTTCTCCTTCGAGCATTGCGTCGTATTATTCCCTACTCTAATTATTATTATTAGCACCGCGTCTTACTACCCGTTCGGGTTATACGCACTTACGCTAATGTGCAATGGTATGGTGAATGTGAGATGAAATGAAGGACCTACAGTTTAACGTGGAATCCGAACCACGGTGGAGACCTGGCATTCCTCACCCTACTCTAAACAAATATTCACAATAATGAGGTATAAACTAGGAATGTACAGTTTATATAAAAAAAAGTGCATTCCCTTTAATGTTAAAGAAGATTAGCAACACTTGAATAATTATTACTAGATGTTCTATCTTACAACATATCTATTTATTTTGTTATTAACTTTGACCGCCAAAGCACCCTGTCTTCTGCCCCCTCTTTCAGATCAAATAATTTTCTTCTTTACTTCAAATGATCTAGTATTTTAATACTCCATCCTCCTAAGATCCTCTTTGACTTAACCTTACTTTCTATTACGTCATATGTAAAACAATTATTTCTAAGGATGTGTCTGATCCAGTTTGATATGTATAGTATGATAGCATCCAAAAAAGCTCGCTTACTATATATACACTCTTCTCAAGACTTCATTTTAACCCTGTCTGTCAACCCGGTATTATCAAGTCTTCTACGCCATATTTCAAATCTCCCCGAGTATTTGTTTATTAGAGGAAAATAATTTCATTTCATCTTGATGGGATTTTAAACTCAACCTCCCAGCACCGACAAACAATATATGAGACAGGAATGATGTATTGGTTGACAAGCCCATATATTTGGTTTATGTTTGTTACCTTGTTATTTTTCAATACTATTCATCGTATCAAGAAAAAAGAAAATCACCAAAGTAAGTTAATCCCTTGTCCAAATGACCAGATTTTTAGGGATTTTTGGTAACAGTTGGGAACAGTTCTAACGTTTGTGTATTTCTATGTTAATTCACATCGTAATAACTTATTTAGAGGCTTCAAGATTTTATTTTCATAAAATTGGGAACCCTGTCAGAGTCTTTTCCATACATTCACCGATTAAAGAAAATTATATTCAAATTTATTGCAGGTGTACTCATACATCCATTGAGTAAGTTAAGAACACACATACCATGTTATCTATATATATTCAAGTACGAGATTACTGGATTCTGCCCAAAAGCAAGTCATCCGTTATGAATAGTCGCTGTTGTCATTCATTCATGAAGATCACCCTCAAACTCCTAAATATTCAATCTGAGGATGCTACAGTACTTTCAGCAATTTCTTTCCATTACAACACAAAACTCAGAACCCAGGATTGTGCTAGCAGGAGCTATGCTACAATGACGAGATCTGTCTGGGTAACGTATTTAGTCTTCAGAATATTTTGTGATCAAATCCTTGGTGTGGGATTTTAGTAAACTTTATTTTTTACCATGAATGATGCTACAAATGGCAACAACTCACGTTGTTGGGCACATAAACTAATTGTCTGACTCGTTTGGAGCCTTACTTTTGGAATTATATTGTCCCTTCTTACTTATATTATCTCATTTTTAAGTGGTTTCGGCCTATATTACCGGATCACACTTAATTTTCTTTTTAATAATATTCATGTTTGCATTATTGGGAACAGATAAATCAAGTTTTGAAAATGATTTTTGCTAAATACTATCCTACTCTTCTTTCACAAAATTACTTATAACCTACTTTATATTATACTTTATTGGTCCCTTAAATATATTAATGCATGTATGCAGATGTTCCAGATGGTCAGTAAGATTAGTAGCACTATAATGTTTCTAGGTTCAAGAAACAAGTATCTTTATTTCCTCTACAATCTTCTCACGTTTTTCACTGTTTTGGGGTAATAAATAATATGCTTAGTGATGTCGTCACGTTTTCGTTAAGTTTGAATATAAAAATTTTAGAATAAAAATATTTTAAAAAATTACAGCCATGTCTCATTACCTGTTTGTGCGTTACACGTTTGTATTTCTTATTTTATCTTCTCAACAATAATAATTATAAATGATATATTATGTTGTACATACACATTAATTGTGTAAATCTATTTTTGTAAAAATCTTTTTTTTCCCAAATATTTAGTTACTTATAAATAAATGAAGAGAGATCTACAAATAAGGCGAGAAAATCACGGGTAAAAATATTGTTGGGATATACATGATAGTTTCAGAATTTAAATATATTTTACTATTTATTTAATATCCTCATTTTGAAATAAAAGATAAAATGTTGAGGAAGACTCCATGATACTCTTGGAGCAAGATGTGACAGTACCTCTTTTGCATATGTTTGAAAAATCCCCGAGTTAAAATGTGTGGTTATTACATTGAATCTATTTCCGTTCATTAAATGGGAAATTAACCTCCTGTTATCTTGTTAATGAGTTTGTCATAAATTTAATTAGGTTAGGTCGATAGTAGAGAGCCGACTGGTACTGAAGTGTACTAATTAGCAAACAAAACATGCACATGAGGTCACATGGTCTATGTTGTACAGCTTAAAATAGACTTGGCTGCCGTAGACCTGGAGATTGAGTTTCGAATCTCTGATGAGTAGATTTTCAAATGTTATTTAATACTGTCGTATTCTCATAACTTCTCAAACATAATCTATTAGCTCTGATAAAATTAATTTAGATTAACCTGATAGTCCTTATCGTAAGTAACTATACTTCTCACCCCTATCGGTGGTCGACTGGTCTAAATCGTGTTAGAACAGACTGACGAGGACATGTAGATCAAGGTTAGAATCTTGGTAGGGTGTACGGAGGGTAGTATTCAACAATATTATTCTACTCATCCTCCATGAAAATATGGGTAAACTTCCTCTGAAAAAACCTATGAATCCCTAGAACCATTAGAGTAATTAGTAGGTATACATCAGCGTATATCCCGAATTGATATTAAGACTAGGTGCAAGAAACCCACTATAGTTATCGTTGTAGAACGACACGATCCAACATAGGACCTAAATACTCCTATTGTATATTTTAGTTAGGAAAAAAATTGCACACCTATTTTATTTATACACCACGCTTAGAAGCTGTATTTAGAACAAACAAAAAGTTTCTGATATGGAAAGTGTATCATTTACATTTTTGATAAATTATGTCTAACCATTTTATTAACATAATACATTTTTAAACCACAATAATATTTACACCTCTTTGAATTAACTAAAAAAAAAAAGATAGAATATTTGTTTTATTCAAGATTTTACTAAATACATCAAAATAAAAGAAATACTCAGTAGGCACTATAGCTATTTTCCAAATAGTTTCTAATTAAGAAAATGTCATATGCCACTATGTTTTTGTAATTAGAGCTAGACTCCATATAAATATGATATTAAAATATATAATTTAAATAACTACATAATATAGTTTTGGCTCTATACTCATTTCAAAAAAAAATATTATAACAAACTTTTTACGTTATGAAGCACACAAAACGTTAAGTTCATACATTTTTACAACAATAGACATTCACACATTTAATTAAAAACATGAAAGCACGTAAGAAAATATAGGTCAAACTCAACTCATCTTGTTGCTATTTTGTTTAAATATAAGATTTATACAAAGCTCTTGTGTAGAGGTTGTTTCAGTTAAAGTGTGCAAAAATTAAACCATGACATAGAGGATGATCTACGGAACATTTTGAGACAGGGAATGTGTGGTCTGCGAAGAGGAATATTAAGGAATTTGGCCTAAACATGTCTAAAATGTTACTGATGTCTGGTTTATTTACAGCTAGTCATTGCATGTAATTTATTTACACTGAGTGTACCGTGGCTACAAACAATATATCCTCCAAACTCCATCGACCTTAAAAGAGAGAACATCACCTACCCCCCTTTTACCGGGAAGTCAACACCCTAACTACGGACACTCACGCCCGTCATTACGGAATATTGCTCATCGGCCGAGTTCATGAAGAAAACAAAAACTAAGTCACCGAGTGGCCTGTGACTCCTGTGCACTAGTACCTTATCCCCCAAACTCAAGACGCTCTGCAGACGCCAAGATTAGGAAAGAGAGCGAGAAGTGCAATCACGTGTCTCTCTCTACCCCCTCAAAGCTATCTTCACGATGCTGTGCGCAGGTGCCAAGCTTGGGGAAAGGAGCGAGAAGTGCAATCACGTGTGTCTCCATACCCCCTCATGGCTATCTTCACGATGCTGTGTGCAGGCGCCAAGCTTAGGGAAAAGAGCGAGAAGTGCAATCACGTGTGTCTCCCTACCCCCTCCTGGCTATCTTCACGATGCTGTGCGCAGGCGCCAAGCTTGGGGAAAAGAGCGAGAAGTGCAATCACGTGTGTCCCTCTACCCCGTCATGGCTATCTTAACGATGCTGTGCGCAGGCGCCAAGCTTGGGAAAAAGAGCGAGAAGTGCAATCACGTGTGTCTCTCTACCCCCTCATGGCTATCTTCACGACGCTGTGCGCAGGCGTTGGTGAGAGGGCCGTTTATAACTTGCTGTTAATGACTTCATTAGTCAGGTGATCTCTCCTTACCTATTTTCCCCGTTGTTCAAACTGAGATATAAGCTAGTACCCAGAAAGGAACTTCAATCTTTTATGCTGATAGGAATTAGGAAATTACCATCATGTAAGGGGTCTTAATTTTAGAGAAATTTTGTTATATATTTTTTTATAGCAAACTAGGTGGCTTAAATCCAGTCGAAATTATGTAGTGCTTAAGCTTTGTTAATCTTTTTATGTATTTATTATTATATATATATTTTGCACCGCGTCTTACTACTCGTTTGGGTTATACGCTTTTATTTATTATTATGTTTTATAATTTATATTAGGCTAAGTTTTGGAAAACGACGTAATATGGTCTTAAACCGTTTTGGATCCGAGATCAGATGACCTATTCCCTATTAAATATTATTTAACCTAACCTTTGAAAGATATATCTCACATTGTAACTCTTCCTCTTTAAACTTACTGTTGTAGTAAGTCCAAGAGTAATATGGGATGTTTAGTATCGTTGTATATATATATATATACATTAGGTATTTTTGTAATGTTAGGAATATACTGTTAACTTAGCTAATACAGTAGAAATAAATTAATTAGTTTCATATCATGGCTACCCCCGCCTCGCGGATTGTTGATTGGGAATAATTTGGTTTATGATCAACTATAGATCTAGGAATATTGTTATGAGCAAAACCTCACTTGCTGCATTATATAAGTATGTTTTTAAGCATGGTTATGTTATAAGTATATACTTTCAAAATGAGCTTATTTTATTATTTTAGTGTTATCTTTTGAACGGCTTAGTCCATAGATGTAGATAATAAGTTGTATTTATTCATGCTTATTATATAGCGTACTGTTCACTATATTTTGGTATGTTCACATTTATACTGATAACGTTATTTAACGATATAAATATGTTCCAGTTAGTTAAATGTAATTCGACCGCTTTATATTAATACTGTTTTGAATTGTTAAGAACTTATATTACTATTTCGCATGGTACACAACCTCTTGATTTTGTATTGTAATTCCTTATGATACTTATTATTTTCTCTGAAAAAAGATAGGCATTCAGGCAATTATTGATGTCATTTTATCCGTATTCAAGTTTAGCTAACCGCTTTTTCCCTCAATGTCTATTGCTGAATTATCTGTTTTAATATGTGTTAAGATAGCTAGGTCTGGATATGTTGGCTGGGCTTTTTGAGTGTAGGTCAATTAAAGATCCCTGGTGACCTACCTTTTTTATTTGTCGCCTTGCAACCTTTTCACTATGGCTGCTTTCTTGGTCAAGTGTGGTGTGTGCCTGATCAAGTTACCTAAGAGTCTAGTGAGAACGGTTGATTAGTTGTAGCATTACGTACCGGTAGTATTGCACATTATACCATATAAATGACAGGCCGGAGTAAAACTGACAATTTCCTACCTCACTACAGTTGTTCAAAGAGATGGTCACCAAACCAATGCAAGCATGACATCGGCGTAAGCAATTCTGCCGCACCTGTTCAAATATCCCTTGCGTGCTACGAGTCACATCACAGGCGACGAAAATCCTGGCAACCAATTACAAGTTTGTGTCCACTGGGGTCTCATGCACAAGTGATTAGATATATTCCCAAAAGAAACAGCCTTCAGGCTTTCCTGAACTTGTTTAGGCCCATATCCCATTAGCTGCATTCGCAGACCACTCGTTCCATATCTTAAATGTTCAGTAGATCATCCCCTATGTACTATTTCATTTTTTCACGCTTTCACGAAACACCCTTTATATAAAAGAGATATATTTACACATACATCGATTTTGTTGGAAATTATTTTAAAATATGATATCTAACTGGACAAGAAATTGTGATGTTTTGAAATTCTATTGGCAAAAATATTTTTTATAACTTATGGAAACTTATTGAAACAATACTTAAAAGCTTATGAAACATATTTTATTACATAATGGTTAGTTCATTAAAGGTTATGATTAACTTGTCAACAAAAATATCACAAAAAAATTATAATTTCCATTCTAAATATTCTTTTTGACGTAAAATCATAAAATGATTATGTTCAAAGTTTTCTAAATATGTCCAAACAATCATTAGTTATATGACCCACTTCAGTGAAAAACGGCATAAGGAGTTATTAAAGTGTTAGGCTGGTCTTCAGATGATGATGATAATGTGGTAAGAATCCTAGTAGGGTCTAATGAGGGTAGTTTTTCCTAAATTTCTTACCGCTGCACTTCCAAGAAAATGCGTGTGGATCACCTATAAAATATTTACTACCTCCTTCCTGCACCATTGGATTAATTAAATATACGTATAAACTAAACAGAATTTAGACGTGAGGATAAATAAGAAACGATTAGTTATAGATAAGTGACAAGAAAATCAATAGTAAATTTTAAATAGGGCTATACTCTACTAATAAAGGAAGCAAATAAAAAATTGGGGTGTATTATTTAATAATCTGTAACTAGTATTTACATACATAAATACATAAATACATACATACATACATACATACATACATACATACATACATACATACATACATACATACATAACATACATATATATACATACATTTATAAATACACATACATACATATATACTTACATACATATATACATACATATTTTTAAACACCATATTTTACTACCTATCAGGTTGTATATATTATAAGTAGATAAATTACGAAATTAAAATAGGAGAACTTATCAACAAACATTGTTTTGCTTATGAAATTGCAGTTTGTGCTGGAAGTGAAGAGAAACATCAAACACTACTAAAAAGAATGTATAAAATACTGTAACTTGAAAATATGACGAGGATAGAAAATCATAAAGAATATATAACTAGCAGAAATGAAGTTACAGCAAGTAATGGACTAACTATAAAATAAAATAAAATAAAATAACTGAAGGTAAAAGAGGCAAGAATGATATCATAAGTATATTAACTTAGGCGTATAAATCTTTTCACTATAAGATTATATTTCTAACCTTGACTAGAACAAATTTAAAAACCATTAAATATTCCTAAATGTATATTTTTGAAGCGTTGGGTTTTACAGATTTGAAACATGGACCATTGGTGCTAAAGAAAAGAAAGATTGGAAGCATTTGAGAGGTGGTGCCACATAAGAATAATGAACATCTCCTGGATGGAAATGATATCAAATATAGACATGTTAAGAAAATCTAATGAATAAAGAAAGGTTGGGAAAGGGTTACAACAAAGAAGATTTAAAATATAGGACATAAATTGAAGCATTATAGTTTTAAAAGGATTCATAGGAGATATGGGAGGAAGAATTACAAGAGGGATACCAAGTCTGGAGTACAAGAAACAGATGGTGAACGATGTTGGCGTAGTAAACATTTTTGCCCATCTCAGATACACATATAGAGCTACAGCAAACCAATACTAGGATCAATGACCTAATTATTATTATAAACAGACGGCTGAACGGATAAAACCTCTTTACTGTTGAATGACATCAAGATGAAGTTCAACTGAACCTTTTAGTAAAAATAAATCATTGAATGATTTCAAAAATAAATTTAAGGGATTGAGACAGTTTTATTGATGCACATTAATAATAAAGATGACAGCGATTAAGAATCAGACCCCCCTATATGAGATTTAGGTATTCAATAATATACCAAAGGGTATATATCAAAGTGTATATGCTAGTTTATTAGAGCCCATTTCCAATTGTACCGGAATTTTAATCCAAATTTAATCTTGGATTAAAAATCTTATTGAGGTCAAATTTTTATAATTTTTAGCTTGAATATAGAAAATTAAAATGTGTTTATTTGTTATGTCTCAATTATTTCTTAGTTTTTTTTTTCAAATGTGTTAAATGGTGTCCCTGGTCTCAAAAAATCCACACCACGATGCGAAGTTTTGTTCCAACATTTATACCTACTTAAGTTAAGTATTATCTATGGAGTGATTCAGGCAATTAATTGCAAAGTAAATTAATTAAATAAAATTGTTATTGACACAACTTTAACTAGTAATAATAATCTAACAAAATAATATAGGTTTTATTTAACTTTTTAATAGCCTACTTTATAAAAAACTGTTCTCAAGTAAGATGGAAATGAGCAGATTAGACAAACTTGTAAGGAAAATACTTCTTCTCAGTAGATCGTAAATTGATTTAAGAGTCGATCACGTTTTTCACGATCTCCTGCTGCTTTTTTTCTCCCCTTTCCTTCTGTTTGCCTATCGTCTGAATAAGGGGGCAGCTCGTAAGAGCTTGTTTGAGACGTGAGGGGTGTGTCAACCGATGGATGTCTGGTTCTGGACTGTTTCAGTTGATGAGACGAAGGAAGGTCTGGTGGAGGGTTTCTGTTGATTTAAAGTCTGGTTACCACTGTGGGTTTTATTGGACGGTCAGAAAAGGCTTCTTTATTTCAATCGTTTTATTGGTCTTTTATTTCATTCTCTCTTTTATTCCGGTTTCTTTATAGGAATAAGATTGTCTTCCTTTAAAATCTCTCGTTACAGGAATCAGATATACTTCCCTTATTATAATTACTTACAAGAATTAGATATTCATATGCTATTATTATTCCTAATCGGTAATCAGATAAGCGTCTCCTTTTTTAATTGTTTGCAGGAATTATACTGTATATATAATTTTAACTACGCTTGTTTTCATAAATCATATTAAATCATTTATCTTAATTTACCATTTGAATTTTAGTATTTTAAGTTACCCAGCTGAGTTACATATCAATTCAAAAATTGTAAAGTTGTGTTGTGGTGAGTTTGCAAAATCATGAACTTATACATAAATGACCTGAGGTAGGGCTGTAATGTTAGTGAATATTTATATAGCAAATTAATTTGGATGAGAGTTTGATTAGTCAATAATTGTTTAAACTATGCACTATTTAAATGCTACAGACATCGTATAAATATATACAGACCTGTGTTCCTACTTCATCTTCATTATTATGACTACACTCAACACCAATACTGTTAGTTGATTAATCTAAGAAAGAGGGAACATCACAGTGTGTCTGTATTAGCCTGGAGGATATTTCATTTTCTATTTTTTATTTATTTGTGGTATTGAGCATTCACTTTTCAAAACGACTGTTTATTTCAGCACATGAAAATTCCTATGAGTGAGACCGAATGTTCCAACCAATTTTGCCGGAAAAGGTATTTTCGAATATCTCCCAGGTTTATTTTACATGCCACAATCGACATAGGACCGACGGTTTTTACTTTTTATCCAAGGGAAATAATTGTTCTATTGATTTTTATCGCTCAAGAAAAATCTGTTGATCTAAGTTGGGTTTGGACCAAAGAATATTGGGTCCTGAAACAATAAATTTACCCCATGACCACGTATATTTATCTTAGTTTATAGATGGGCAAATTATAGTGACTATCCACATGTTTACTCCCCTATACCTGCTTCAGTTCATTCAGTTGTGATTCTACTCCATCATTCTATTATTATTTTTTGCCGCTGGCAGATCCAATTCGTTGCATCTTTTATAATATAAACCAAGTGACCACCCGTGAGTGCCATCTTCGTGTATAAAAGTGAATCTGATAAGCTTGACGCTATTTACTTAATACATATTAAATATAACTATCAAGATACTCTTTAGAACGTATTATTCTCGAACTTGGGACGGTAAGGATTGTGAAATAAAGACAGTGTTTTTGCAAACTTTTAGCAGCAAACATAACTGTTTGGCAAGTTAAATAAAATATTTATCCAGAACATACATAGGGTTTGATTTCATTCACTTAATAATTTCAAGTGCTATTGAATATCTACCAAGGGTTTCCTAGAATCAGATGATAAATTTTGTTATTAATTAAAAATAATTCTCATCAAATATAGTGAGGGAAGGTTGGTGTTGAAATCCTGGACTAATATATTTAAGATGGATTTCATAAATGCCAATGGGGGTATATTGCAATTAAGTTCTAAAATCCTCATCCCTTATCCTTTAACGTGATTAAAATGTATCTAGTTCGGAAAAACCTTTATTGTTGATTGCAAGGCCTTCGGAATCAATCTATCGAAAGATTGGGCTGGCAATGCCGGGGAGATTGGGTTTAAAACTCTGGTCAAGCGTACTGAGTGTAGTTTTACACTTTTCCTCCGCGGAAATGTGAATACATTACCTTTGCATTCAACCTTGCTCGTCCCTAGCTCAATAACGTAACTTGTACGTATGCGTATAGTTTGAATGTGTAGTAAGCCGTAGTACTAAAAGTTAGGATGCACCACAGACAGTTTTTAAAATGAGATTATGTCATGAAATACGTAGCGGATTAAAGAGCACTTTGCCTAATTTTAGTATGAAAATAATTGTTTTAATCCTAACTTTCACGATATAATGACTCGCTTAAAACGGGGATATCAGGGATCAAACAATAAGTTTATTTTTAGGTTTTAATGTATTTAGGGCTTTCCCGATCTCCTTCCATGCTAATATGGGCACGTTTTTTCCAAATTCAAACTTAGTCATGCCTAATTTAATATTATAGATACATGCCACGAAATAGATCTATATTAACCCCACCGTTCGTCAACGAGGAACAATAGCTCATTATTTATTGTCGTTGCAAATCTCTGCCTCAGTTTGGTAACCCGGCTGGGCGTCTATTATGCGGCACCTTGTGTTATGTTAATTAATATCTCTTCACACGTGTAATCCTCCGTGGGAGGTCCCCTTATTATATGGGGGTCGGGGGCAGGCCACCGACAACACCCTAAACCCCTTTTCCTCAACACACTGGTCGCATTAAGATCGTAACAGTTTCAAGTATCCGAGAGTGATGTCATTTAATATCATTAGTGTCTATTTATACCACCAGAGGAGTGTGACATGACGTGTTGTTGGACGATATCAGAGAGGAAAACGGCCTTCTTTCTCTCGTTTGAATCACATTTACATTTTGAAAGAGCGTGACTACATTTCCCTTTACACGGTTAAAACAGCGGTAGGTCTTCATAATCTGACCTTGAGAGTCATTTATTGATTAGGACTAGCCGAAAGAATTTCATCAACGTATTCACGTGTTAGCACACATAATATAACCAAAAAACACTAATGACTCGATTCATTGACCACATGGTCAAATGTATAATTTTTGCAATAGAATAGATTTCTGATGGTGGGGAGATTAGGGTTCTAATCCTGGCGAGTTGAAGGTATTTTTTTCTTAAATGTTTTTCTACCTTCCTCTAGGCCAATTCAGTCTAAATTCCTCTAAATTCAAACTCCCTCTTCAATAACCCATTACCTTAATTGGTGCTAATGCGTATAACACAAAATGGAAGTAAGACATTCTGTTAAAAAAAACTCTAGAGGGATAAAAAAAAAAGGGTGTTGGAAAAATGGGAGACAATTTAGGAAAAAAAACAATCTTAGTTCATCAGGTCAGGGTCCAGCCCCCAATTTTCTACATAAGGTAAGCACCACTAAATTATCTTAACAATTAGAGCACGTGATCACCTGTGAGGTTAAGTTACAGATTATATGGCCTCAAATCATAGGGTACGTGTTCTTTATGTAAATATACTTGTCATACCACTCGTCAGCTTCATCCACTTTACATTAGAAGAAAGGGTAAGGACTAATTTAATCATATTCTTATGACAAGGAAGGGAAAAAACGTTTAGGAAGAAAATTCTCACTGAGTAAGATGCTGGAATTAAAACCCTGACCTCCCCATTATCCTGTAAACTCTCTAAATGACATTTAGCTACACACAACATATCCACCGATCCTAGTAAATGATAAATCTCACACCTAAATCAGTGAAAACATGTTCAAAGTGTCACTATTTACCCCCGCCACCCTTACTCTCATTACTGAGCGCCCCTGGTAGCTATAGGCGGAGTTTGGTTGGGAGAATATGATCTGGTTGTTACTAAAGTTACTAACACTTACTATAATATATTCATTCATCACGCAATGTTATCTTCAACATTCCCTTTCGATAGATATTATCAATAAATACCTATAATATAACACAGTTAATGTAGTAAAATGTTATTGATGTTGGCTACAAATAAATATATTTGAATTTTATAAATTCTTATAGCAAAAATCTGCACAAACTTAAAAATAATCTAAAATACTATGGATATAATCGTAATGACTTAGGCCTGGTATAAGTGTAGGCGTATTTTCTTCAAAAGTGACTTGCAAACAATTTATGGAGCAAAGAAAATACACCCTTAATACATTCGTGGGATTAAAGGCAAGCCGGACCAAATGAACCTGACATTTAGTCCACGTGTCCACAGATGCGGGTCACTGATATATAAAAGTGCAACTCTTTAAGGTACGAAGCATTCATCTTAGGCATGTTGTATTTTATATTCCTCTCTCTCTCTCTCTCTCTCTTTTCACCCCACTTCCCTCTGCTGCTCCCTACGTAACCGTTCTCGTGTCAATATTCGCTCAGGGCTCCCTCATTGACAGTCCAATCCAGACTTCTCGAACTACTTGCTTCCTAACCCTTGCACGAACTGTCTGACAGTCAACAACAGCTTCTACAAACAATAGAGATGTTGGAGAGGAAAGATTGATTTGAAAGAATGTGGATAGGTGTCATACATGTGTATAAGTTTAGTTTCATACTGCACGTCTTATTACTCTTTAGACACTGGGTATTCAAATTTTTATTCGTGTATCCCTAGATATGATCACCACTGAGATCTAGTGATTAAAGTTCCTGGATTCGGATCCAGAGGTCCCGGGCTCGATCCATTGTGAAAAAGTGGTTCTGGAATTGGTTCAAACCCAACCTCATGAGTAGAAATGAGGAACTATTTGAATAAATAAGTAACAAATATGGTTTAGGAAATTGATATTAACGGCCAGAGGTTTGCTTTGTGCTGACCCTGTAACACCTTATATCCACAAATGTTGGCACTATAATCACTAACGGTGGTGCCCGCTTGGTTGGTATAGCTCGCTTGAGGGATCACAGCATGGGGTTTATGGAGTACACCAAGATATAATATATCAACTATTTACCAACACACTTGGGTGACTGCATGGTCTAGGTCATTAATCTCATAATAGACTAGACTTATGATGACGGCGAACTCATGGTTCGATGCCGGTCTGTTTACTATGGTTGGTTTTTCCTAAATAGTTTTCCTCCCTCTTCCGCAAATGTTGGAATACTACATATAAATTCAACCTTAATCATTCCTATTTCATTAGCGTAATTAGTACAAAAGCGTATAGCCCGAGTGGGTAGTATGAAAATGTGACCAGAAAAAATTTAGGTCTCCTAAAATTGATAGTCCATACTATAAGTTAAACCATATTATATAATCTACATATAAGATCGAGAGGGGGTGAGAAAGAGAAAAAAAATTAATAATGCTCCCAGGACATAAGTCCTTCGGTCTATGTGTATTTTGGATTACCCTTAATCCAGTCATTATTCCGTGTTTATCATGAAATAACAGGTATGTATTTACATTTTCTGTACTCCCTAAGATGTCTTCACGTACCCCCGGTTGAATACCAGTGCTTTCGATTGATTGTCAGAAACTCTTTTGGGCCTCTATTAGGGACATATATCAAACGTCCCACTATCATCAATCGTTTCTAAACTCTAATTTTTCTTTTTTATTCCATGCATAATACATTTATGCCTTAAATTCAGTATTCTCACAAGTATATATTCCTCACTTTTCTTCCACTTCCCTCAAATCTAGAAGAAAAATATAGAATAACTAAAGCGTACATTTTAATATTAAACTATATACATTTCTTGCAACAATAATAACTGTTGTTAGTAGAATTCAATGTGAAAAAAAAAAAAAAA
>CABFOW010000405.1:192832-284043 GCA_902141385.1 Timema californicum
TGCGTTGAAACATGTCACATCGTTAAATTATGGGCGTTCTTCACGAAGCCTACTAAAGGAGCAAGGGACTCAGTTAAGGAAATGAATTCAATCATATAACCTATAAATTTATTAAATATTTTCAACTTCAACTATTTCATATTGTCAATTTTTCAAATTTAACTTATTTAACTTTACTGCTTCAATTGTACAACTATAAATATTATCCTAGTCATGATTAATTCTTTAATATAGCCTGTTAATCCACAACTTTATTGTAATATGTTTTTTGTCTAATGACTCACATTTTAATGTGTCTTTTAAAGTTTTTAATGTATGTTAATTTATATGTTGGTTCAGTAACATTTTAAACTTATTCCATTTAATGTCTTTGTTTACTTAATAATTTATACTTGACATGAGTTGTATAATATAACTACTAAGCAATGTTAAATTGACAAATTTCATTTCAATTAGTCTTTTTAAACATTAACGTTCTTTTTCACCTTATAATATTTTTTTTTCACATTGAATTCTACTAACATCGTGATATTGCTTCCTTATTACCATTTCATCATGTATTTTAAGAATAATAACTGTGACCAATAAGGTTTATTTCGTCATATTCAAACATCTTAAAGTTCTTGATATACTTGTGAGTTAAGAAGACTCAAAACCTTGTTTTAAGACATTCGTTATATTTTACAGTAAAATGGTGGAAAGGATGAAACAAATGTATTTTTTAGAAATAAATTTAACCAAAACTGTTTTAGAGAAGACTGAGAAGTAATTTTTAAAATAAACTTGTAACACCCCAACGGGATTCAAACCACAGCAATTCCGTCTCTTTTAAAACCTGATAAAAGGAGGATATGAATTAATCCGTTTACCTACTGGTGTTTGTGTATTGATTTTAAGTACGTATAGCCCTAAGGTTGCTAAATCTAGTATACAAAGAGTGGCATACTATTTGGAAAGAACACCCTCATAATTCTTGACTTGTATCCAAACCTGGTTTTATTACTTTCACTGGCAATTGAGTACTATTCGAGAGTGACACCTTATCCCACTCAACAGCTGATGTAGGTTGTTTTAAATAATTTATTATATTAATATTTGGAAATTTTCCTAGATATTTATGGCGAGAATTTGATTTTAATTTACTATCTCGCTGTTAGAAGCCTTTTATATTTATTTAAATCTTTTTAATCGTTTAGGTTGGTGATGTAATTAAATTACTGAATATAAAAGTCCTAGTATTGTATCAAAACATACTTTTCCCTTTAAGTTCTGACATTACAAAATAAATAAAAAAGTTAAAAACACTAAAATAAAGAAACAAGAGACAAGATACTTCGGTATTTACTCCAATGTCTCTTTCACCGCCTTTAAAATTACATTTGAATAATAATATTTTCTTTCTTTTCTCCAGGTCTGTTGAAAATTGAAACCATCTACTTGACGCATACCTCTAGAAGCTTTTATCAACAAAAATGAAATGTGGAGAAAAAGGTGAAAGTATTTTTATTGTTTTGTATATGACATGAAAATATGATACTGAAGTAGTTTGATCTCTGTGATTTTATAAGTAAATGCTGAAGTGTTTTTAAGAAGACATAAGCATAGTTTGTAATATAATGAATTGGATCCATATTGTTTCAAGATAAACGTAATTTTACTGTAAGAGAAAATTAAATTTTTAAATAAATAAATGTATAGGTAACAATTGGATTATTTTTATATTTAAAGCCAGAAGCTTTAAGCTCTTAAATAACCAATTAAATGTTTATAGAAGAAACTTATCTGACAGCTTGACACGTTACTAGATTTACTTCAACATATTCATACGTTCAGTTATTTGATCTTCCAGTGTCACCTTAGATATATGTATTTATGTACACAAGTACCTATAAAATACTACTACTAATAACATAAATTTATTTAATTTTCTACTATGAAAAAACACTTCTTTCAAAAAGTATTGTTATATTAAAAATCATATTATAGCTTTACCACTTTTGAGTGAATTCTGTAGTTTTTAAACTATTTTATAACCCAACACCATTTCTAAACTCGATAAAAAATTTACTTCGTTCAATTTGTATATCTCATTTTATATAAAGTACGTGAAACTATATTATAAAATTTTTTGATAATACATAAATTACTTTATATTTTTAATATTGTGTAAAATAAATTGACTTTATCTGAGAATATTGAACTCACCTCCTTTAACCTCACAAATTAAGTTTACGTCACTGCCCTCGTTGTACGGTTCTAGAATTTTGGTCATGTCCCTTCGCTTGGCATCATATATCACAGGTCTTTCTGGAGGAACTGTTGAAGAAAAAGGAACAACATTATAGAAGGAATAAGTGGTACGACACAATTTCATATATTTATTACACAATATATTGTATAATTGATTATTTATTCTTTGGCACTATGAACGTGAAGGTTCATTGCCGCACTTACAAAAAGATATCACCTATCATGGTCTTAATCTAGTTATATCCAGTCCACCTCATTACATCCTATCTCTTTCAGGCCCATTCTAAAGTTATCCTCCCATCTGCGTCTATGTCTTCCTTAATGGTCTATTTGCATTGTGCTTGCAAGGCAGAACCATGAACAAGGTCCTAGAAACTATCATTCACGCTGGATGTCCTGCCCACCGTAATCTACGAAACATGTTTATCCTAACAATATCTTGTGACGAGTTCAGGATATGTAACTTATCATTATTTATCATCCTGCACTACCCAACAGCCTCATCCCTTTTTAGACCAAATATATTCCTAAGTACCTTGTTTTAGAAAACCCTAAATTTGTAAGTTGAGCGACCATGTTTAGTAACCGTAGAGAAAGACCGGTAAAACTATTGTTTTGTATATTCTGAGTTATATATTTCATGTTTGCAAGCGGGAGGTTTACAACTATATATTATACCTAGGAAAACATTTTTTTAAATATGTTCTTTCAGTAGACAATCCTTGGATCATTTTTCAATAAGAACTGTATTATTTTGATAATCATATGAAACACTTTAAGAATCGTAAATGAAATAAAATTGATTAGAGCTATATTTATAAAACCTAAAATTTTAAACTATCATTCATTTGTAAACCATGCTTTTAAAACATAAATAAAAAAATTAGCTATATTCTCAATTAATGCGTTAAACACCCTCATATACCCTTTTCACACTAAATAATTAAAGCTATTTTTAAAATATTTCAAATTTTCTTATTATATATCAGAGAATCACCTTTAATAAAAATGCGCTCGTGAAAAACTGTATACTTAGTCAATTACAATTTAAAACTTTCCTCAGATAGGTATATTGAAACAAATTGCTATAGCCTTTATCAATACATTTTAAAGGTCTGGAAACAGTTATCATGCAACTAATTTTATTCTTGATATAGTTAATATCACAATTCTTCCTTGATTTATAAACTTTGAGTCAAATCCATTTAAACAATTCAGCAGTAGGCCTGGTTACAGACTTATATTCAGATAAACAGGTAGAAATATGGAGATAGTTGTAAGACCCATTTTATTGAGTTTTAGCACACATAGCAAAAGAGTGAATGTTCCATCAGATTATTAATTTGGTAATTTGTCACGATATATATATATATATTTTTAGCACCACGTCTTACTACCCGTTTGGGCTATACTCTTAAGTACTAATTACGCTAATGGATTAGAAATTGGGAAGGTTGAATTTAGAAGAAGTGAACCCACCTTTGCATGGAGGGAGAGTGAAAAATCATATAGAAAACACCACCCCCAGTTCACCCGACCAGGATTCGGACCTCGATCTCCCCGTCCTTGGCAGTCAAGCTCAACACGACTAGCGCGTTAGCTAACTTTGCCACTGAGGCGGGTTAGGATAAGGTATTGGGTTTAATTTAACATAGACTTTTTGCACTTATATATACGTTATAGTCTTCCTTCGTCATTTATAAACGAATCTATTATTTGTTATAACAGAAAGCACCTTTATAAATAAGGGTAGAAAATCTCAATAAAATTTTCGGACAACATTTAAAAAGTTTTAACTCAGTGGTTTAAGACGTAAGAAAAGTATTTGCACTTAAATACTAATAAATAAAGATAGGTGTTGGATAACCATTTTGATGTATTTGTGTTGGATTTTTTTTAAATAATACATTTATTAAACTAGATTGGAAGCTGGGGTTAAAACCATTGTTATTTTATTGTGCTCTTCAAACATTAGTGAAATGATTAAAAAGTGTGTGTATAATTGACAACTAGTTCATATAATCTGAGTTCGAACCTTGACCTCTACGTGATTTGTGAGCCAAAAGCCATTTAACCCTATTTTGGCTTACTATTAGCTCGACTATTTTTAGAAATTAAATTGGATTGCAGGAAATGTTTTTATTTGGTATTTCCCAGCTTGTGTAAACTTTCTTTATCTACAATACGTCTTGTTATATTATCAAGGAGAAAAATCGACTAAGTCAATTTTCATGTTTTTTTAAAGCACCAAGCTTATAGTAATGCTCAGGGAAGGTTTAGACGTTTTATGAAATTTTTGAAACGATACTTGATCTATTTCAGTGACTTTAAGACTCCTTTAAGTACATTACAAGCCCAGCTAGGATAATACTTTTATACAGAGTGGGGCAGATAGTATTGACAAATTTAACAGCTTTATATATCTACTATTATAGTTATTATATTCTTCAATTTAAACTTAAAATAACAACAAAAGATTGAAAGTTTTAAAAATACCCTTTAAAAATTCATTTGAATAATTCAATGCCCTTAATATTGTCATCCCAATCAACACTAGTATTATAAAGAGGAAAGATTTTTTGTTTTTTGTTTGTAATGGATAAACTCAAAAACTACTGGACCGATTTTAAAAATTCTTTCACCAATATAAATCTACATTATCAGCGAGTAACATAGGCTATATTTTATTTTGAAAATTTAATTTATTCCTCATAAAAATGTCAATAGTCACTCATATTTTATGGTAGAGTCTATGGTGGTTCTTCAATTTGTGTGTTGAAAATAATAATGCCTTGGGGGGGGGGGAAGGGGGAAAGGTCTAGTAAGCAATATATTTATGTGTAAGCTCATCAAATACTGCCACAAATTCAAGAAATGTATTTTGTTTAATTGATTCAACTTTCACCACAATTATTTCTGTAATTTATTGAATTGTTCTTGGGCGAGTCGTATGAACAAGACTCTTTATCATGCTCCACAAGAAAAAGTATAGAGCTGCTAGGTCTGGTGAGGGTGGTGGCTAGGGGATGTCCCTAAATCGGGGAACTAGGTGCCCAGGAAACCTTTTCGAACACATACCTTAGTGTTCAGGCTGTGTGGGGAGTCGCCGCCTCTTACTGGGACAACGAGTTGTTGATATACATGAACTGATGTTGGAGTTCAGGGATAACAAAAGTCGAACATTATTAGATATGTTTCGCAAACGTTTCTGGGCATTTCGTTTCACGATTTGGGGACATTGCCTTGCCACCACATTCACCAGACTTAACAGCTCAGGACCTTTTTCTTTTGGGGCATGTTAAAGAGTCATGAACCATTCAGGAGCTTTAATAAAGTGTTGCAGTGAAAGGCGAAATAATTCAACACGAGACATTACTCAAAGTAATGTGAATTTTCATGGAGTGATTAACACAATGTATTGCATGCAGTGGTGGCCATCTTAGTAACATTATTTAAAAAATCAATAATTCAAGGAAATGTAGAAATTTTTTTTATTATTATTTTAAGTTTAATTTAAAGCATCTAGTAGCTAAAAGAGTAAATATATATTGTTAATGAATGTGTCAATACTTTCTGCCCCAACCTGTACTCTTATCGATTAACATAAATTACATATAAATCTACTTTATATTTAACAGGTTTGATATTATTAATGTGGCTTTAAAAATGAAATGTATTTTATATATATTTCTTAGAGAATAAATAAAGGAATAACGAAAACAAATCGTTAAGAAAGAGGCCTTAAAAATATATATGGTGACGAAAACCCTCAAAAATAAATTATTTTGATATAATTATGAGATTCATCTACTATTTGTTCCTAGATTTATAATTTAATCTAGTATAAAGTCAAATTTAATTGTTGTTACCTTACAAATTAGATTTTTTTTTATTTTATAGAAAATCAAATATATTACCAAACAAAATATTGATTTTAACTATTATGTTTTAAGTCTATTCCAACTTATTTTATTCAAGTGCTTGTTAACGGGTTTCAGAGAAGTTAAAAGTCAGAAGCATGAAAATACGAGCTAAGATAAATGAAAAATATAATATTTATTCGGTTCATAGTATATTTTAAAGTTAGAGACAGTAGTGTTAAGCTATTTATTATATCGATTTATTAGCATTATGTATACAGTCAGTTTTATTATTTGGATAAACAATAATACTATAAATGAAACAAATAGCCGAAACTATTGTTAATGCATTTTAGTCAGGATAACACCACTTCGTTTCCCGTGTTCAGGTGTCATTATTCAAATTTTCAGAATAGAATAATACTATAGTTTAAAATAGTACTAGTAGCAAACTACAGCATATTAATTATAATACTTACTATATGCACGGTTCACATTAATTCTACATTTAGTCAAATAAATAGTGTTTTAACTAAAATGTATTTATAAAATAACAAACAATTCTACTAAATGCCTAGAAAATAATAATAAATGTATTCTTAAAATATTTGAAATTTATTTTAAAACATAGTATTATATATAATCTGTTTTGAAACTTTAAAATAAGTATATCTAGATATATAATCATGCTATATACTTTTGTAATCTATTGCAAAATAAAACTAGACACTTTCTCTCTTTAAAAGTGTCAACTAATACAAAGGTAACAAAAAAAATTAATCAACAGCTCAGCCACCTCTTCTCATTTTGTGAATATTGTCAATCTAAGTTTTAATTGCTATTTTCTTTCTCTTTACCCATACCCATCACTTTCTTTCCTTGGTACGCATTTCGATCATCTTCATCTAAACCTTCTCCTTCTCCAACAACCTTAAAGCTCCTATATATTCCGGCTTTTTTTTTATCTATTTCTTTCTCGAAACTCTGTGACGATGAAAAATTGCTGCTTTGGTAAGGAAGTAGGTTGAGAGTGAAAGAGAAGAAAGACAGAGAAAATATATAATAAAAAGAGAAAGCGGTCAGAGAAAAAAAAATATATCTTTAAAAGTTGGAAATGACTTGAGTTGGAACTGTTCCATATATTTTTGTAGCTTCCTTTTTCTTCTGCAATTGCTTACGTCATCATTCAACCTCCCCATACGGTAAAATTTCTCAAAAAGGGTGGGGGTCAATCCCACCCTAACAATGGCACACAAATCATAACCGACATATTGGAGAGCCATGAAGTAAATTTGATAAATTGTACAACATCGATCTTTTACCAGAAGTGGTGATCGAGAGTTGAAATAAGTTAGACTTGCATTGCCCATGGTCACGATCAAAGTAAAGGACTGAATTCGAATCCCTGACCTGTGTTCTTAAGTCTATTAAAATAGCGATATTTCTCCTATTTTTAACCGATGTGAATATGTGCACATTTTTTCTAAGCTTCTCCGAAACATTTCCCCCCCCCCTACCAACACTCCTCAATTCATAAAATTACATTCACCTACTTCGGTCGCCACATTATTTAAGACGTTACTATAAAAATAGAATCTACTTCTGATGACGAAGATATCATGGTTCGTTCTCGGTGAATAAAAATGATGGTGGTTTTCCCTAAATGGTTTTATACTCTCTATAAGCTAATGTGGTTACACTTTTTATAAATTCAACCCTCATTTCTAACCCATTAGCATGGTTAGTACATATTAATATAAACCAAATATGTAGTAAGACATGGCGTTAAAAATAATTATAGATATAGCTAATCGGAATCAAACACAACTTAAGAGTTATTCTTATATTTTAAATCGATTTGATTGTTATGTTTTTAATATATTTTACAACTTAAATATTTTATAAAGTCTTAACACCTTACTTAACCAACTATGTCTCAATTTAACGACGTATTTTTATGTTATAAATGCCGTGTTTGAAATATAATTAGCTTATAATAATCTAGTTGTCAAACTTATTATGTTTATAGGGGTGTTTTAGTTAAAATCATTTTTGAAAACATTTTTCGAATCTTTTATAGAAAATAAGTGTAAGATCGTCATACAATTTTTTTAAATCAAAACCAGCTAGTACATTTGTTTAGAGATTTCCCTTTGTGACGCAAGGTAATTGGTGCATTGTTATCAAATATCATCCTGCAGTTTTCATTTATATTAATTTAAATAAGATAAGTATTTTCTATATCATTCGATTTATTGAGAACTATATGTTCCAACTTAATATGTCCAGAGAGGATTAGTTATTTTTAAATTGGGTTCCTTAGTTTCATATCTTGATACGTTATTGAGACTTTTTCCGCCTCTATAATTTTCAATGGTTGGATGTAGAGAACAGTTGGATGTAGAGAACAGTATTTTAATTAATACAATTTAGCAAATATTGAAATAGTAATTAAATATTTTCTAGATGATTAACCTAACAGCTGAGAATTTAAATAAAGTTGTTCTTTTCTTGGACATTGAGAATAATAGTCTATATTTGGTAATTTAATTTTTTTAGAAGCAAATTAGCCTTATTATTAAAACAAAATTTGATTATGTTATATACCTACCTTGCTTTAAAATTATTATATAGTCTTATTTTTAATCATATAAAAAGTTTATTATGATTTTATTCAAATCTATTCTCTAATTTTATTTGTATATGTGTTTGACTCAAGTTCATTCGGAATATAAGATACACTTATGTTCTAAGTAAATATTACTAGAGATACAAAATTACTGTTTAATTTTATTAAAGGGGAAATATTAAATTAATTGTAATTTTGAAATATGTCGCCACTCATTATAAAACGAACAAAATAATGCAACAATCATACAATTTTTTTTTCTCCCATATAGTATAAAATAAGTATATTTATTAGCACCACGTCTCACTACCCCTTCGGCATACACGATTATAATATGTTAATTATTACTCTAATGGTTTCTAGGGATTAAGAAATTGATTTAGAAAATTTTAATTATAGATCAGAAGAATATGCAAATCTAGGTCAATATTAATTTACATTTCAAAAATTTAATCTGCCCTAGTTTTCTATACCAGCCATACCTGTACTTTTACAGATTTCTTAGTATAAAGTCTGACAAGAAGAGTCCTACAGGCCATTTTATAAAATAAATCAAATAACTTTATATTTGGAAGATAAAAAAAATTATTTCAAGATTTAAAAAAAAAGTTGTTGAAAATTTAAATATATTAGGAATTATATAAAAATACATAGCCTTGATTTAAATGATACGTCGTTAAAACTCAACGAATAAAACCTTAACGCATGAATATGGGAAGTCATATCTTGAGATGACCTTACGTCACAGGTAGACAACTTCCAAGCAGATTTTATTGCATTAAGGTTACGGCTACACTAGGCCGGTCCACACCGCACCGAGTTTCCATCAAGTGGCTACACTTGCCGCACCGTACCGCGCCGGATGTGAAGGAAAGATTGAAATTATGCGCAAGCGCGGCACTCCCGCAAATAGTGTTATGGAATGTTTTACATGTTCAAACTCCAGCAGATACGAAGAATTTCCTCTTACCTGAAAAATTCATCTTGTTTCCTATTTCTTACCAAATGTTTAATCTCCGCACATTGTTCATATACCTTGAGTCTGAATCTCCAAAGAGTTCTTTGTACTCTGGTAAATAAATGATAAATATCACGTCATTCATCTCTTTAAAACGTACTTTATTTTTAAATAAATAAATTAGGACAAACTTAACAAATAGCTCACCACAACGATCCAACGCACGCTGTTTGGCGGGTGGTATTACAACCCAGTTCAGGAACTACCGAACATTTACGGAGACGACCGACGTTCACGACATTCGGGAGCAAGTGGCTACACACTACGACGGCCCGTTCTGTTCCACAACGCAAAAGTGAGGAATGTTCTATCGACGATTCGTCCACGCCTGTGCGGTACGAAATGGTGCGGACAGGCGTAGTGTAGCCACTTGCATTTAAAAGCATGGATATCATTTGCCCGGATTTCAGATGTGCTGTGCAAAAAGGTGTGGACCGGCCTAGTGTAGCCGTAGACTTACAAATTTTAGTACCTCTCCTCTTAACTCTCACTTGACCATCCTTACCGTATTAGTGTAATAAAAATTATTATGACGCGTTTAAAAAAAAATCAGCTTATCAGATGTGGCCTCCCTGTGATGTAAAGACAAGTCAAGATAGGACTTCCCATATTCACGCATTAAGGTTTATTTGTTGAGTTTTAAGGGAGAAGAAATTTTCTTAGAAAAAAAAACGCTCTCGGTAGTCCATGCCAATCTTCAAATATTGACATCCTCGTTAAAGCCAGACTAGATAAGTTAAAAATTTACTAGACAAGTTGAAAAAAACTATAGACCTACAAATTAAAGCTAAATAAGACAATCTTTTTATTTAATAAACGTTCTCACTTATGTAGGTCTCTATTCTTTAGTATCATAGCTCTATTTTGCTGCACTAGTATTTCAAACTTCATTTTGAACCGATGGAATAATTTTCCATGTTATTTGAATACTAGCAACCCAGTGAGCAGATTGCAAAATACTTAGGGGAAAAAGAGGAAAAAAATAAAATTTATTTAATAAAGACCTACTTTAAATAAAATAAAATAAAATTTATTTTTAAAGCAATTAAACAGAAGGAAACTTAAATGTAGATTTTTCATTAATCTTCAAATACAACAAACACTAAATGATTAGCGAAAAAACAAACTTTCCATAGAGATTCCAAGGCCATATCTAATTTTATTTGACTCCTCTAATACAACAAGCACTCTATCAAAAAATAAATAAAACTTCCATAGAGATTCCAATGCCATCTCTATTCTCGTTAAACAGCATTTTAAATCAAGAATACAACTTAATGAAGGCCACGTTAGTGACCTTGTTAAAGGTTATTAGATCAATATAATACAATTTTTAATAATATTTTTAAATTCGTTATTTATATAATTACAAGATAGATGAACATTTCATTAATTTAATGACCAACCACCTGCCTAAGATGGGTCCCCATGCCCCATCTATTAAGGAGATACATCTGGGGGGTAAAAGGCCTGTAAATGTTTGGGAGAATTTTCCGGATATGCATCTGAGGGGGAGGAAGAACCGGAGAGTTGGAGGGAGATTGTGTTTGGATATGGTCTCAATGGTAGCCTCCACCAAAATATTGGCACCATAGATCCAATTTTTCCAAAAATGCATCTGGTGGTAGGAAGAGAATTGGAGGTGTGACCTCTACAACCTTTGATAAAAAAAATATACTTTTAATAGTGGCTGCAAGTCTTCAGGTCATGATATTTCTATCAAAGTCCTTTATTTTTTAATTTAAACCTATAAAATTTTCGATATTAAGTCTGGCCAAAATATACACTTTAATATTAAAGGGATGCATCAGCAACTACAAATGTTTTATTTTTAAGTTTTCAAGATCCAATGAAATATTTTTGTTCAAAATCGACGCTTAGAAGATAAATATTGAATGTAGATCAAACATTTACTAGGAGAAGAGTTATATAAATTCAATATTCCTAAAGTGACAAATAAATAAATATAATTTTATCCCGTCCTATTTTTTTGAATGAAATATCTGACAAGGCCCGATGAGTCTCCCACGAAAGGGATAGTGGAAAGTTTCTTGGGTCGTATCGTATTTGCGGTCCAGGCCCGATAGCAGAAGATTTCCTCTTCTTCAGGAGTACCAGAGATAAGAGGCTTTGGGAGCTCACGTGGGTTTGTGGGTGGTAGGGATTTCTGTCTGTATAGAATGTAGTGGGGGGAAGGGGTGAGAAGAGGAAACTATAAATCTCTATATTCTCGCCTCATATAATCTATTGCCGTGCTCTAATACGCACGAAATAATCCAAGATATTCTTTCTTTGAGAAAATTGTTTAGTACTGATAAAATAAAATATCAATAATAAATAGGCAGATTTATTTTTAAATAAGGATACATGTATATATTTATATTATAATCTTTATGAAAGTAATATATTTGTAGATAATTTTTTATAACCAGTTTTTAGGTACTTAGTTGCTTGAAACGTTTTGAATCTATAGCACTAGAATTAAAGAATTAATATTTTATTTTCTACACCATATTCCAAATAAGATGATAGTCTGCCCAATGTTTTATAGTTTTATTAAAACCTAACTAAGGTAGAGGAAACGGTTTTTTTCTAAATTAGTTACATTGGACTACAATGTGCATAAGCCATGCAGATCATTGAACAATTATACTTATTTAATAAATCTCAGTATAAAATATAATATGTTAATCCTGGTGTTAAAATGATTGAACGCATGTTTTTTAAACATGTGCTTTGGCAGTTAGGAATTATTTAAAAGTTTAACGATTAATCCAGACCTGTGGAGAGTAAATGATTTTTTTCTAAATTTTATAAGACTATATTAAGACCTATTGTTCTTAATTAAAAATTAATCTTATCCACATATGCTTTGATTAAATTTGAAATACGAGTCTAGTAAAGACATATATTTTAATACAATATTATATTTTGTGTCAAAAAATAAATAAATGAGAATTTGAGTAAATATGAGATTATATGCTACAAGACATTAGACCCTGATTTAAATAATCTTAAAAAGGGCCCAACAATACATGCATATTAAAAAATATTGTAATTTTTAAATAATCATTTGAATACAAGCATAGTAGGTCAATAAATAAAGCATGTGATTTTTTTTAACCTTTTGAATTAAAGCAATACATAAAATGGTAAATTGGGTATTATGCATTATTACATTACTTATATTATATTGGGTCAGATACATATTAATATTTTTATTGATTTTTTTAAATAATTTATTTTTAACTATTATCGGCTGAACCATCTAGGCTAGGGCTATTCAATTAGTTATCCAAGTGGGCCACTCCAAAAAATCATATTATTTGGTGGACCAGAAAGTTAATACAATCTGGAATTAATTTGGAACGTTATTAGATAATACTTTAGTAGTTTAAAGGGATAGTGGAGGAGTGAAAGGTAATTTAATATTATATATGATATTGATATATTTCAGTGAGACTAAAAAATTGTAAAAGACGATTTTTATCATCAAGATTCCTTTACTTAATATTCAAAGTAGATATTGCCACTCTAGAAAACCTGCAATAAAACTAATTAAAAGCAAAGTACTCCACTATTAATATAAATTACGCACAAACAATAAGCCAGGCAAATATCAACTGGCGAGACATCGGCTGCTGTTCGGTGGAAGGGAGAAGAGGTGTGAGTTACTCTTAGCCAAACTGTCGTCCAGCCAGCTGCATTGCTCAAATTCAAAAGCAAGAATATGTTATATAGTTTAGCCGTTATTTGGTGGTGCTTGAGGGGAGAGATACCGAGTCTAGAGTGGGGGAGGCACGCCACTGGAGGGTAAGCTCACACTTCCTTGTAAACATACAATGTTGGTGGCGCCAAGGACCGAGTAGCACTGGGCTTGCAGCTTCCCTCACCACTGATAATATATTGAAGATCTCACTGGCCGTTCAAGATCAGGCGCCTATACATACCATCTGAACTATACGAAGCATCTCCGGTGATAAAGTAGTGGGACTTTCAGTCTACGGGCAAATCTACGGAAATTGGCGGGCCAGATGTGGCCCGTGGGCCTCCAATTGAATAACTCTGATCTAGGCTGTTATCACACGATGCCTCTCTTTTCTTAAGAGAAGTCAGTTAACTCTCTCCTATGTTGTATTTGCAAAACATTTTTCTTATTAATGATTTTCTACACTTTTAGAAAAAGTTTTTAAATCATCGAAAGAATTTAAATATATATGTATATATGCATTATTATTATTATTATTATTATTATTATTAATCACTTTACCAATAACTAGCTATTGGTTTAAGATTTTATTATAAATGTGAGCCTATATTATCACGATTATACAAGTGAGAATAGTAAAAAAAATTAAGTTTAATGTTCTTTTATTATATATATTTTTTAGCTTATGGGTGTGCTGTTACACCCATTTTACTGTAGGTGAATATTTGAACGCACTGCAAAAGTTTTCTTACACTGTGCATATTCTATATAAACGAATGATACGCTATATATATTTTATCTAGGATTAAAGTTAAATCGAATTTTCAAGACGCAAATGGAAAGGAAACGAGTTTAAGTCCCACGAAAGAAATGTATCATATTTGTCCTCCATCTCCTTTACACCCCCTTCTCCACCTTAACCCTGTATTTTTCTTGTTTCCCATTTTCAGTAAGTTGTATATGGAATAAGAAAAAGAAAAACACTGAAAGAACAGAAGTTCCTTGCAGACGCAATCATGAAAACTTAGAGGGAAAAAATATGACTTTAAAAACCACCTCCTGTGATAGTGTAACCAAATATTTTTGGATACTCATCGCTGCTTACAAATATATTTATTTATTAAAAATCTATTATAGGACATTTGATTCCTTATATATTTGGTTAATATTAACGTATGCCTCCCAAATAAATAAAAGGTACCAGCCCTATGGTATTTCACAAACTTCTCAGTTAGTCTATTATAGATAGAACCCAAATATTCAAAAATATTTTTAATTAAAAACGTCTCAATTAATTTTTTTAAATAAAGCCACACACAGTTGTATTAATATATCAGACATCTTCATTTTTAGATTATAAACAAATCGTTAAAATAATTTTAAAATAATAAAAAAGAAGTTAATTGGAAATTACTTTAAAGGTATTTAAATATTTATTATAAAAACCTCTTTATTCATCAATAAAACCATTCTCAGGCATCCATGTTGAAATTAACCTCCAAGGCTATTTGTTATTAATTTGAAAGATTTTCAAATTTGTCATAAGTAAACTAACCTCAAAATAAAATGTTGAGAAAAAAGTATTGTTTATCTACTAGTATACTGACACAAAGACAAAGGTCTTTGGATCTGTTTAAAAAAAATTAAAAATAATTTCAGTGAACTAATTTAAAATTATTTTTCAAATAAAAATAAACTAATATGGGGTGTTTATTATTATTTATATTATGAAAAACAGGCCAAATACCCATTTATAAATAAATCAATTTTAAAAATGTTTATATTATTCATAAAAAAATAAAAAATAACGTTATTATTTTACTAAATAAAAAAAAAAAAATTTACATCAAACTCTTCCCGGATACGAAATGTTTGGAGTAATCTTAAAAGTGAATTGAAGTTTCAATAATCACTCACCAGCAAAGTATTCTTAAACTATTTACACTAAAATCTAGTACATGGTGTTTTTTTAGGTAATCAAACAGTTCCTAGATATCTATTCAAACTAAATCGATAAATTTCTTTACGAAAAATTGTAATTAAAAGAATCATCGGTATATTATATTTAAGGGTTGAAGTCGAAATATAAAAAAGTCCGTAGGTGTAGTGATAAATAGCAAATAAATGTCAATTAAAAAAATCCATCAAGCTGCTTCATATGTGTAGTTAAGGACAAACAAACAAACAAAGAGACTTACAGACATCGCAACAGACATAATTGTATAATACAACATTTTGTATTTGGGTGCATTTGTATTATAAAATGTATCATAATTTACAGCTCAATTATATAACATTTTAATGAGAAAGTAAAAACTAGATTATTTAAATTTTATAGTTAGGAACCTACCTGATAATAACCTGAAATGTAAGTAAAATTCGCCTTGTTTTGTTTGCCGATGTCAAGAAGGTCGGGTGTGGATAATTAATTAGTGTATGGTCCCATTATTTTCATGATTACATACAAATTCAGCTACAAATAAGGGAAAACATCTTTGAGGCAACCGTTATTCGTTTGTAAATGTAACAAAAAAAGTAAATGAATGTATACATTTTATAAGATTTTATTATGCTTTATTATCACTAATTTTTTGTAATATAATAATAATTATCTAGATTTACTGCTAGTTACAACTGCCCCACAATGCTCAATTGTCTCGTTTGCTAATGAAAAGCGAGTAGAAATGCAAACCCTGGCCAAGGTACAAAATATTGTTTTATCAATCGTTTCCCCTTCTCTCTACTAGAAAATTCTCGCACATTTCTTTTAAACTTCACCTTCCTCACTTAATCTATTAGATATACTAGAATATGCTTAAACCGTACAGGTAGTAAGAATCAGTGGGAAAAACTAGTAACTAATGGTACAATGTTATTGTTTGAAGCGTATATTACACGCTTCAGTGGCCGAGTGGTCTAAGGCAAGGATAAGGAATTTGCTGATTTAAGGCCACCAGCGGCCTTTTTAAATATTTGATAAATTATGTAGCTTCATCGTCATAAAAAAATATCCATAAATGACGTGTATTTTAAATTATTAAAACTAAATAAAGTTATTTTTAAAACCAGTGTGTTAAGCAAATGTACAGCTCTTATTAATATATATATATTAATATATATTAATAGATTAATATATATATATTAATAGATTAATATATATATATTAATAGATTAATATATATATTAATAGATTAATATATATATTAATAGATTAGTATATATATATATTAATAGTTTAATATATATATTAATAGATTAATATATATATTAATAGTTTAATATATATATTAATAGATTAATATATATATTAATATATATATTAAACTATTAATATATATATATATATACTAATCTATTAATATATATTTATTGATATATAAAGGACGAAGTGAGCACTAGCCAGGAAAGTGTAAGGAACCTAAACTGGAGAACGGTAAAACTGGCCATTAAAAGTATGACTTTTGGAAACCACCAGGAGGTGATGAAGTAAATGCGAACAGTCTAAGAGCAGCGGGAGAGGAAAGACTGGAGTGGGTGTTCAGAGTGATACGAGAGTCAATACGGAAATAGGGGAAGGTTCCAAATGACTTAAAGAGTGGAATAATGGTTGAAGTGTGGTAACTATAGGGGAGTCACCATGATGTGCCACTGTACAAAAGTAAACGAAAAAATATCTGAGAAAGAATAAGAGTATTAGTTCGAGGATGAATGATAAAGGAGAAATATGGATTCAGGTGTGGAAGATAGATAGGGAATAATAATTTTGCTATGAAACAATGGCAAGAGAGACGATATGAGTATGGAAAATGCCTTTTTATGGTCTCCTAGGATGATGAAAAAGCGTATGACAGCGTTTGCGGAATAAGAGTAAGGAAAGCGCTGCAGAAGAAAAGAGCGCAGAATGAGACCGTAAACAGGGTGATAAATATGTACAAGGGGTTTGTGAGATGTGTTCAATTGAGAGATGAATTTACAGATTGGTTTGATTTAAAGAATGGTCTGAAACAATGCTGTACACTCTCACCACTACTATTAATTGTAGTGTTGGATGATATAATTAAGAAAGGTGTATAAATAGCTAGGGGGGAAATATGAAAGCAATGGTGTTGTCAGATAACCTAATGCTGTTGGGCAGTGAGAATAAAGAAGAACGGGAGAATATGGAAGTTTGGTAAGAAGTGGTGGAGTAGTATAAAAGAGGTTTAATGTAGGGAAGAGCAAGATTGTGATCACGACAAGGAAGAAAGACATGTATATAACTAACGTGGTAGTAGGAAGGAAGTAATTTAAGATGGTAAAATGTTTCACGTGTCTAAGCAGTATTGTAGAGGAGAGTGGAAGGAACCGGAGATAAATAAGTGAGAAAAGAAGGCAATCAGAGTTAATTTTAATAGTTCTGAGAAATCTGGCTTTGAGCCAGAATATGCCAGAAATGTGCAAGAAAGTGTCTTGCATTGCTTATTACCTACCAATAATGATGTACTCTACAGAAGAGCCAGTCCACGGCAGGATATAGAATGCAAGACTGAGGAGGTATGGCCATTTGAAAGGAAAAGAGAGAGAAAGGATACCCAGGAGGATGTTGGGTTTAGTGGTGTGGGGTAGGTGGCCAAGAGGAAGACCAAGGTACAGATGGCTAAAGGGAGTAAGGAGGAGTTTGGAGGAGAGAGGAGAGGACTGGGGCAAGGTGGAGGGAGAAATGTTGTGTAAGGTAAAGAGGAGTTGAAGAGGCTTTCGTTCCAAACATACCCAGCCACTTGCTGGAAGTTGTTCATGATAATGATGATGATGATTGATATATCTATCTAACCAAGGTTTATCACACCTAGTCCAAGCCATCACTTCGGTGTTAGAATGGCCTTATTACGAGGGAGAGATTGGGGTTTAAATCCCTGCTGGTACTTCTAAGTTTTTTTTTTATTAAATGATGTCACACTCTTCTATGCAACTGCAGGTAGTTTAACTTTAACATAGGTTCTTCCTCATCTATACACCATTAGAATAATGAACACATTATAGTATATGTGTGATCAGAACAGGTAGTGAGATTTTAAAAAATCTACCAACCTACCATAAACGTTTTAAATTTACCTTTCTTGGCTCAATATTGTAGACCAGCTCGTGTAGACTATTTTCTCAGGAAATTCCCTGGGGAGCTGTTAGTTTGGCAAAGGCGAGGTTTGAGGGGTTAGGGGAGCTCTTCTCTCATTACGTAACAAGCTGCGTGGTGCTGATTAATTGCTCGCTACTAATAGGGTCCTACACCAGCATATATTTATAAGTAAGACATAAGGTATGGACTTGATCACCAGGTGATTTATTTCCTCTACCAGCTTTAAAACTAAGATGATCATTAAGAAGTCGTCGCTATGTTTATAAAAGCAACACAATAATAAATTAAACTATTGGGAATTTTTTAGCCAAATTTAATTGTAACTAGCAAAAGTACTCCGAGCAAGCAATTTCTTTGCTTCAGACAGAAAAAATCTTTATTTAATTTATTTCATCCCAGTTTTTAATAAATAAAAAAAAATCTTATCAACAATTTAAAATTCCAGCCTTGGGTTCATATGTTTGTAAACAGAGACTAAAATTTTTAAAACTTCAGTCCTCTGCGCAGGTTGGATAACTCTCAATTCTCATGAAACACAAAAAAACAAAATTATCATACTATTACTGTAGAGAGTTAGTCTCTTATACTAAATTTTTGTAGCGAGATGGTTAAATGGGGGTAAGTTGGGCCGTTTGTGATACATACCCACACAATCAAATATAAACCTAAACAAGCTATATTTTCCCTTTTTAGAGGTTGGGTTTCTATCCCGGAAGGATTCTTCTTTACATAATTTTGAAATCAGATGAAAGGGAATGTGAATTAAACTCAGTGTTTTTGTAGTCTATTTAGCAAACTATTATTTTAGTCAAAATTTAAACATAAAATTCCTCCAATATAAACAAATATCTTAATATTGTCTACATATTGGTATCAAAAATTATTTAATATATAGCATTAGCATAGTGGAATTAATTGAGAGATTAATTAAATGAAGATAGATATTTTTCTTCAAATATCAAGACACCCTTCAAAGATATTCAAGAATTAATGATATTTAAATTGGAAGAAAATCAAGTTCTATATTTCTAATGGAGAAATATTGGATAGAGTTTGTCCGTCAGATTTTTATAAAGCAAAAATTGCATAACTACTGACCTTCTGGCGGTATATAACTATCCCAAATTAAGAATACGAGCATATAGATTGGACAAGACACAAATTGTTATCAAAATCTTTATAGCCTATTATGATAAAATCAATTTTTTATCTTTTATTTTTAAGTAAGCATCATGCATAATTTAAGATTTAGTGAAATAATTAAAATAATCCTCCAGAGGAACATTATGATAACCTTATAAACTAAGTTTCCCCCCGATTGGATAAAAAGTTACTGCTCTTGCCCAAGTTAGAGGCTGACGGCATTGCAAATAATACTTTTTAATTTACATGGATTAATGAAATGTTTACATCCATCAACATATGGAACTTGATTTTGTTGACAGATACAAAAGTATTTTTCTAAATAATGTGTGCGGGAAAGTAGAGAACGAAAAGAAGCAGTTTATATAATTTACAAAATATCTTTAATCTCGTGGTTTAAGCACTGAGATGTGTTGCAGACAACCAGAAATATCAAGACATTTAAAATATGTTTTGTAATTTAAAAATACATTTCCCACCAAGTTGAAGATAAGAGGTATTAACTTGTCTTTATGTTATCAAAAAATAAAAATTAAGCCTTTATTTTTCTTAAACTTTCATGTAAATATAAAACCAGCTCAGTGACGTTGCATAAAACGTGTCGTAGCTATAATAAATAAAAAAAGAAACCAAATATTGAGCTAGCCTTAAAATGAAAAACCAAAATAAAAAACAATGTCACTGGAATAAAACAAAAACTTTTAATTTAAGTAAAGACCATTTTATTAATTTTTATACTTAAATAATGCCATTCCCATAAAAAAGCAGTGTTGGAATATTTAATTTAATGGTGGCAATACCCTTAAGGAATTATTTATTTTCATATTTGAACGTTTTACCTGTATTATATTAGTAGTGGATGAGGGTGCTTGAAATAATTAACCAACACAGTATGGATTAACAGTGAACGTAGGAACAAAGTTCACGCTTTATAATGACACAACTGGGAAAGAGGTAATGGCTGTTTCTTGAAGTAAATTGGTCGTCTCCACTCAATAAAGAAATTATTTCACTGAAACACTCCCGAAGGGAGTTAGAAACTTGCTATCTAGCCTCATAAAAAAGAAAATTATAATAATACAAAGAAAGAGAGAGATAGGAAATAGGGCCATATGAATAATACTGTTAACTTTAATGTTTAGTGGCAGCAATGTATATTGTGAAGACTTTTCTTTTTTACATTATGTATTAGTTTTTCCCTTTAATATAATCCAATCTCCTTTTATTTTATAATTTTTTGACAGTAATATTTTTAGTTAAGAGAGCTATCAAATAAACATTTATGTTACTTATTTACTCTCCATTAAATAGAATCCTATGGAAAACCCTTACAAGATTTTATAACGTGTTGTCATATAGTTGTGTTTTTTATCAAATATTGTAATCAAGATTATATCTATTTTGGAATTTTAGCAACAAAAAAAACTCACTCATTCTAGTGAATCAAAGCACTTTTCGATAGGTGTCGGATGTTGTGTTCACATCTAGTCACGAGCTACTTGTATAAAATGTAGTAGAAAAACATACAAACGCACAGCCACACAAACACACACACACACACTTCCCCCAAAAAGTCACGCGAAAAGCTCATCTTAGTAGTCGCGTGATGAACATAGTTAAATTACGACGCCCACGCATATTCATTACCAATGCACTTCCTGTAAAACAACACTTCACGAATTTCACGTATTCTTAAGACATGTTTCCTGTCCCCGAGACCTTAACTTAGTCGTTAGAAAAATCTGACCTGTTGACTTAGACATTCCTTGACTTGATTACTAATAAGTAAGAAAAATGTATCTAGGTTTGAAATGAGGGGTTCATCTTTTCACAGGGATGAATTAATGACGTAAATACGGTTGGATTTAGTATGTTATAAAATTGATGTAGTTTGTAAGGCTATGGCTAATATAATTAATTATTAAAAAAGTGGTCTCTCGTTAATGTTCTTCTAATGAAAAAATTAGCTATATTCTACCAAAACGATGGTTTTTAATAGAGAAATTGTTGTTCCATTATTATAGTTTTGATATGTGATACAGAGGATATAGCTAAAATCTTATTATTTTACTAAATAAGCCTTGCTTGCAGTATTTTTATATGTAAAATTTGTTTGAGTATTTAGGAAATCAATATTTTTTAATTTACATTATTTCTAACTTTGTTTCAAAATCACACGATACCCTGGTTTTATATTTTTATTAATTTTTTTTAGAAATTAAATGTTTTGTTTTGGTGTTCATATTCATATTTTTAGTGCATAGCACATGATATTCATTTAAATTACTAACAGCTAAGTTTCTAGCTAACGCTTAAATATAACAGTAGTAAATTGATAGATTGTTAATTATTAAATATCATTACTATAAAAATAACACATAAAATCAAAAAGGGAAGGCTCTATCTAATATTAATAAAATAGGTTTATAGGTAATCGTCTATTTTTGGTCAAATACCTTTATGTTTTTTTATTAATAGAGAATACATTGTTTCTCACTATCAGAATTTTTTTAAATATGTTTACATAATTAATTTTAGCACCGCGATTTTTATATCGTTTTGGCTACCGCTTATGTACTAATCAGGCTATTATTTTCATGATAAGAAAGGTTATGTCTATATGAATTGTAACTGAATTCACGTGGAAAGATAGTGGGAAAATATTTTGGAAAATAGCACCATCAGTACATGCGACCAAGATTCGAACTTTGATCCCTCCGTCTTCGGCAGTTTAGTCTACTGCGACGGTAGCGCCTTAGACCATGCCGCAACCGAAGAAGGTATTTTTTTTAAAAAATACACTTTGGTTCTGGTGTTCTGGCAAGTTATTGGTTGTTAATAATTTATTATTTTGTAATAATCTCTGTTTAGTGTTGTATAATATCAAATTGTATTGTACCAATATGTTGTGGTAATTATAGGTCGGAGGCTCCAGAACAGTATGATGTGAATGTTACCTAAGTATTCGGTGGTATTAAGGCCACGGCTTCATGCGGACGCTACTTAATGCTACTTAAGGCTACCTAGCTGTGATAATCAGTGTGTTGTATTACTAAGCCCTTTTGAATCCCACGTGACTTGTTTTGATTGGTTGATCTTTCAGAGGATCATGGAATGCTATATATAGGGAGTAAATGACAAACTAGAAATCTACTTGTGGTCGCGTGTTTCTAAGGGTGAACCGGTTTCGCTTCGAGTGTTGTATCTATTACAAATGTAGAAAAATGTGACTTTGGGGGCTTATGACGGGGAGTGTATAGAACAGCGTCAAGACTAAACCTCCTGTTTATGAAACAATCAACATTCTGTCGATCACTATCACCTTGAGGACGCACAGCCCCCCCCCCCCCAATCCTCTCAAATAAAACACATTTATAAGTGGACTATTTTCTTAGCGTTTTTTATTTACTCTAGGCTTGACTAGAACTTTTTGAAGTTTTCCCACTCCTTGTCTAAACCACGCAATAACAGGCGTTGTTTTTGTTGAAAAGTGGGTTTTTTTTGGAACACAATATCTATAGTTCTATATTTAATACAAATTCTACTTTTATAGATAACATATGTATATTATCTATACTGAAAAATTAAAAGATACCTTTGAGTTTACGTTAAATATTTTTCAAATGCTTTGTCAATTAAATACATAATTTTGTCTTGAATTTCTTTTTGTAATTTTTCTTTATAGTTAAAAAAAACTTATACCACATATAATAGATAATTTTAATTTTTCAACTTAAAAATAAATGATTAATTTACTTACAGTCGATGTTGCAATAGGCTTGTTCTAACGTCTCAAAACATGCAATAATAATTTTTTTGGAAATGAAGAAAAACTAAAACATTGCATTTCAACATAATTACAATATAATTAAGACTATTATGTTTCCCGGTACTATTGGTGTAATTTTATTGAGCATATTAGTATTAGCTTTCCGTATATAGTTTGTACAACAATATATACTCCTCCATTTTAATCACTATCATTTTTGAACTAATTAACTGACTAATTATAAAACTATAATCACGTGTGTGGTTACGTCATCGTTGTCGCGACCTTTAGTCTTCTTGGTCTCAAGATTAGGAGTAGGTGTGTAAAATAAAATTATCAGATATGGATAATTAAAATCACAATACCATACATTTACCATTTATTTTGTTTTATTATAAATCCTAAATGTTAAACTCACTACTAAATTTAAATTCTATATACCTTTTTTAACATCATAGCTTACTGTTGGTTTGGATTACACACATATTAACTAGTTTCGTAACTGTGATAGGAATTAATAACGTTCAACTAAGGGGAAGTGTAGACACATTTTCTTGAAGGGAGAAGATAAATCTATTTAGGAGAATCCACATTCAAAACACCCTACTAGGATTCCAAATCTACTATCTCGCTCATGAGCATTCCAGTTTACTGCGATATTGACGCTTTGGCTTGGTCCATTTGTGAACCATTTAGATAAAGAGAGATACCTCAAAATTACTATGCTAAAATGTAAACTATAACTAAAATACTCGAGAAATTACGGTTTGGCAGAAGAGAGCGTGAGTAATTTCAAATTCTTATAGCATTACATTTTGTTGGGTCAAAAATAATAATATATTTCTCCATTAAAACATGAAATTTAGTTTTTTGCACATGCTAATAGCAACAGATCTTGAATATCTGTTAAGGGTGTCCTGGAATTTTGTCAAAAGTTTTGCTCTTTATTTTAAAGGTTTTGACAAAATTCCAGAACACCCTTGACAGATATTCAAGATCTTTTGATCTTAGCATGGGTAGAAAACTTATCTCTATGCTGCTAATGGATAAATATTTGATTTATTGTGGCCAACACATCTCAATTCTGTAAAACTGTAAACAAATACTCGCGCTCCCTTCTACAACACTTTAATAAAAACTTAATTTTTTGATAATAGTCTCCATGGATACAAATAATCTATTGAGCACACCATAAACATTGTATAAAAGGATAAAATATATATGCTGACATAAATTAAAATATGACAATATCATAAATTAAAAATGTATTATGACATGAAGCGTTACTTTTTTGCCGATTTATGTAGCTACACAAAATAAATGTCAATTGGTAGGAAACCTATTCTCAATTCAATCCCATCCTGATATTAATTTTTAAGATTGGTTTTAACATATGAAAACAACTTAGCTCTGGACACACAGTTTATTTCAAAGTTGTCAAAAACATTTAGTTCTCTGGCTTAACGCTACAGTTTCTATTTTCTTTTATGGCTTTGCAGAACTACAAGCGCTCGGCAACAAGCGTTAGTACTCCAATCACATATTAACTCTCCACGTGGTATTTTAAATGTGGGACATTTTAGTGGAAGGTATGTGCACTAATCACCTACAATAGAGATACACACAGGTTATATTACAAGAGTCGGACAAAGTTGGAAATCGGCAAACCACAATCCAGTATATGTATTGTTCTGTCCTACAGCATGGTTTTCTCTTTAGGCAAGCTAGGTGCCTAACAGTATTCTATAGATACTACTTTGCAGCACTAACTAATACTGCTGGTTGCCAGTAATCAATCATTCCCGGGGCATGTTTCAAATTTATAATTTTACAATATTATTTCATCTTATCTTGTACCACCGATTTCCAGAACGAAGAAAACTATCTGGACTAGGGAGTCATGATTTATATAGGAAGTTTCAGGGAGCTGAATAATAATCTACTTATAAAAAAATTAAATTAAAATTGTAAATGCCATGCTCAGTAATGTTAGTGAGATAGGTAAATGTATAACCTTACAAATCAAAGCCAAAGAGAGCTGGAACTATATTTAGTGAAGCTATTAATACAACTTAAAGAATATTATTCACTAATTTTAATCACGCATAGAATATGTTATTTGTCCAAAATTGACTCTAGGACTAGTGCTAAAACCTTATAATAGAATCTAATTTTAATGGATATACAAATTAAACTATACTAATCTTATTTACAAGCAATAATTTTTATTTTGCATCTTTTGTGTTCAGCTTCAAATTACTTATAATATATGGAGGCTCTACTGCTTGATATTATACAGTATATCTCTAGGTAATATCGATTATATTTAGATGATTTTTAATTAAGATTAGATAGTTATTTAAAGTAGAAAGAGGAGACATTTCATTTTATTTATTTATCATTACTTTCTGTACTGAGGCCTATATTGTAATTCAGGACCTATGTTACATTGTGTATCTACCTCCGATAATTACTAATTTATCCAATTTACAACCATTTTACTTGATTAGATAATGATTAAAAATCCTAATCTAAGTTTCCATATTTTCCCATCTATATTTATCCTACTAGGTGGTCCGCCACGGGTATTTTACATCCCTGGTATCATGCCCCACTGGGTGTCCCACCGCTTCCGGATATAATAGTCTCCGTATCGGTGCAAGCCCAAGCTGGGGCAAGCATCTCCCTATCCACCACCTGGGGTGGTGCCCTACCAAAAATTTCGTTCCACCTACCTCCAGATAGGACCACTACCTTGAACCTAAAACTAAACATGAAACAACATAAAAAGATGCAAGACTTAAACTAATACATTTCTTGAAGCTTGGTGGCTGCAGAGCATCTTAATATTCTTCCTTGTATTTTAATCTACTGATAACAGTCAATGAAGAAATATGGATGGACCGGAAGCTCCACCGCCCCAGCTCAGCACCTCACTTGTTGCCAAATGGGCCAGACCATGCGAGTTTATTAGAGGTTTTCTTCCTCCGTCTCTTGATGTTATTCGATTACACTTATTCTCGGCTGGTAGCTCAGCTGCCTCTGGTCCCTCAGCAGCTTCCACTACTGGAATCCTAAGGGAGCCTTCCTCAGCTGGGCTGCGGATGACCTGGAGTTCCTCGTCCCATTCCACTCTGCCAGCCGGTGTGATCTATGTTTTGTCTCATCTAAGCCCTGGTTACAGTTTCATAATATGTCTTCTGATTCTATCTCTGATGTCGATTAGTCACTTTCTGCAGTGTCACTGTAGTCACAGGTCTCATTACCTTGTCTGTCTTCCGTTTGTTCGTCTTGTCTAACCTCTCTCCTTGTCTTCATGTCGGCTTTATATATGTCCTTTTCTCTCTTTAACACGTCGTTTGCGATTGTATCTAAGAACCCCCACCTATCCACGTCACTCAATATATGATAAATTGCGCTGGCCTGTAATGGAAGTTTAATTGTGTCCCTCTTCTTTTTTTTTACCGTTAGTTGACATTCTAGCACGTCGTGTTTGAGGGTAGCCTCCCCTCCGAATTTGCATAGCCTCTCTTCTGTAAAGCGTCTTAGGTATAGAACCCTGTATGGCCCATGGCCAGTGAAAAAGTGAAATAGCCCAGGGGCAGGAACCAGGTTCAAGCCCTTGTCCTAAAATGTTTGTCCACAGACAAATCCTGGGGACAGCCTTTCATGAGTTTCTTACTTATTGATATTCCTGGACATCTCAGGGTTGCATATCTATCCCTACACCAATCCATAAAAACGCTGTGGATATTATCCGGACATACTAGTTCCCTTAACTATTTGAATAGTGTTGGCAGTCACAAATTATCGAATGCTCCATATATGTCCACGAATATCCCAATCACATATTTCCTACTTGCCCTATCAACAAGGTTCATGGCCTCACAGATATCGTCCACCGTAGATCTGCCTCTCCTAAACCGTACTGCTGCTGGTGCATGCCAGCAATCTCACGATGCATCCTCATTCTCTTACACAAGATATTTTCTTGATATTGTCTACATACATTTAATAAAATTATTGGACTGTACGACCTTAGGAGCTGTGGATCCTTGTCCTCACCCTTGCTAAGAATGACTACTTCACTTTGTTTTCATACATTAGGCACTTGGCCCTGGTCCATGCATTCATTCATTAGACTAGTTAGACTGTTCACTGATTTTCTGAAGGACCTTAACTCTGATTCCATCAGGTCCAGGTGCCTTATTACTCTTCATTTCGACCACCAGCATTGTTATCTCTTCCCATGTTATTGTATCTGTCTCTGCTTTGTTGTCGTAGTTTCTCATCATGTCCATTCTTGCAGTTTCTTGTCCCTCGTCGTTTTCCACATTATCGTCTGGAAGCAGCGTTTCAAGCGACAAACCTGCCGATTCTTTCCAGCAAGAAGTCATGTCCCCACCCCGAGACTTCAGCGTCGATATCATAGCTGGGGACCTTACCTTCCCGGTCACTATCTGAAATGGTAGGCCCCAAGCATTATTTCTCAGCTTTTACTGAACGTATCGCTACCAGATTTACCTCTTAGCCAGCCTCAGGGCAGATTCATACTCTTCTTTCTTACTTCTATAGTTATCTAGTAATATTCCATGACTCCATGATGGATCATAACAGTTCTGGTATCTCCTCCTCGCTGCCCTCATTTCCTTCTGATTTTTCCTGAGTCTCTCATTCTAGGGTTCATTACTTATCCTTATTTTTTCCATGAATATCGGGATAGCCTCTCTCATTGCCCTTTGTACAGCTCTAGTAAACTCATTCGCTTTCACATTTACGTTTCCTCCTTTTTCTATCTCTGTTGGTAGCTCCAATTCTCTCTTTAATTTCTCCCAATCGGCTTTGTGGATGTTGAATTTAGGTCTTATTCCTACTTCAGCCTGCAACCATATATTTCCTTCAATCTCAAAAGTGATCAAGTTATCGTCACTAATTGTCAACCCGTTCAATACTTTCCATTTTTTAACGATCCCAATCGCTTCCTGTTTGCATAGCGCGACGTTTATATTTGAGCTTTCTCCCACTCTCTTCACATTGGTGGCTGGACTCCTTATCATATTCAGCGCCTCTAGCTTTCTCGCCCCTATTATCTCTTCTAACTTATCTCCTCTCTCCTATGCCCTACATCCACCTCTCCTTCCATCCGGCCTTCTCAACACATCGCTAAACACAGGGGTGACTTCAAATTTGCATCTGCTAGGAATACCACCGTGACACCTCTATAGTAAGAGAAGACATCGAAAATCCAAATAGAAGTCAATTACTTAAATTATTAATATTTAATTATTTCTGTTTTCGAATGTTGCTTGATATATGATTATTTAAATGAGTGAAATATTTTTAGAATAATGTTCGAAGCCATGTAAATGATTACAACATCTGGCCTAGTATATCACATCTTTGACTTTGCAGGTAAATCATTCTAGATCAAGTTTGTTCTCACTTTATATATATACATACACGTTATGTTTAATTTTCCCCTAGTTTCCTCTCTCCATCACTTGGAATACTCATCTTTCATCTTTCAACACTGGTAAATATGCTAATTCTTTATCTGTAACTTTAGACATTAAACGTTTAAACCTCCACTGATTTCTTAGGTTATATCATATTGGTTGGCAGATCGTGGTTGAGTCATATTTTTATATGGAATTGGTCTTTTTTCCATTAGTCCTTAAGATGATGCCGTTATGCATCGAAACATGTTGAAGCAAAACTAAACACGTTGCAAGGAATGCAGCTTTCAAGGAACAAAGAATAAGAATCCTGGATGGCTCAGTGGTAAGAGCATTGGCGTACTAACCCGAAGGTCCCGGATTCGATTCCCGTGTCCAGGTGTCATTTTTTAATTTTCAGAATATGATATCTATGAGGAAATATCCTCACTAAAATGCATTAACAATAGTTTCGGCTATTTGTTTCATCAATATATGCAAACCCTGTACAATTATACATATAATTGTCGAATGGCTGCAAAATGCCAACTACCGAGTCGCTAATGGCTGCGTTGTCTGATGGCTGTGATCTTAGATAATCACATGTTTATAAGCTGACGACTTCCGCACGTCCATCATAGACTCTGCCTTAAACGATGAGTGAAGAATGACCGTGGGCACGGGACGAATCCTGGATAGCTCAGTGGTAGGAGCATTGGCGTACTAACCCGAAGGTCCCGGGTTCGATTCCCGTGTCCAGTTGTCATTTTTCAATATTCAGAATAAAAGAATAACAAGCTAAGGAATAATTGAATTTTACAACAACTCTTTAATTTTGTTCAAATTTTTAATTTATGGATACTTTTTGTTTTATTTCCATTCAACTTGGAACAATTAACATTTCATGATAAAACTATATTTTTACATTATTAGCTAAAAATCAATAACCTAAAGTCTCAATTTTAATCATTTTTTAACATGTTTATAACTTTTAGATGCTGGTTAGAGCTTAAAATTTAACTTATATGTTGATTCCTTTATGGTTCTCACATTGCCTTATATATCTCCATGTTTATTTATACTAGATTGGCATAGTTATTAACATACTTAGAATTAAATTTCTTTATTAATTATATATCTCGTTCCTTATTAACTATTAATATGTTTTTCAAAAACTATTACTTGTTGTTAAAGTTTTGACTTTCAAAAGTGAAAGAAACTCAATATAATAGTCTTGCAGATAATATGGTTTGGTGATTGTATCTATATATGAGTAGATTTAGTAAAATTAGCTGGCTTTTACCTACAATCCTATGGTAGGTGGACTCTACTTTCTAGCTATAGTACGTTAGACCTTGACTTGACTAAAATCATCAATATTGTCTAAGATACTTTTTACGAGAAAATAACGTTTAATTTCCTTAAATATATTTCCTTTAATTTGATCATCTATATTAATAAAAACAAGAGTTTTTTACTGTCTCTTTGACTGTCTCTGTTGTGAGCATTTAGCGATACATACCACAGGCTGAGAGTTCAAATTTAAAAAAAATAGCCATTGTGCATAGCATGTAAACCTAGAAGATAGAATTTTTTAAAATATCAGATTTTTTTAAATGTATTAAGATTGGGTTGGAAGAAACCAAATGTTTTTTTTTCTCTTGGTTTGAAGCAAATAATAGCCGAGCATTACCATGGAAATAATTCATGGTTGTCCCCCCTCCCCTTCCCCCAAAATAATGCCTAGTAATTCTGCTAGTATTATAATATTACCAAACAATAGCATTGATAATAGGTTGTGCAGTAATAAAAGTAATAATATATTATTAAATACTAATTATTTTGTATCTAACGCGTTTTAATATTTTTTGTTTGGTATATCAGCTTATTTACACTAAATAGCCAAAGATGAGGAAGGGGGAGTATTAAAGTTAAAGGAAATGTACCACAAAATTAGCATAGAGGTACAGTGGTAATCACTTAGGAAAACTTTACCCACTATACATCTTACCAAGATTTGAACCCTAATATCTCCATCAAAGGAAGTACAGCCCAAAGCTACAATAACGAGTTATATAATTTTACTCATAATGCGTGAGATATACATAATATTATTTGATAAAAATTTGAATGTTACACGCTTGAGAAGGGGCAACTTATGATAATAAAATAAATTTAAAGATGGCATTATGATGACCCCGTGGTATCTCTTTTCTATAAAATAAATTTTAATATTCGTGGTATCTTTTTTTTCTGACAATGATGCATGGCGTGATACCGAGGGTATTAGAGGGTAATAAAATCTCTTTTGAAGAGTGAAAGGACGTATCTTTCGAAAACTCTTTTTATTTTTTGCCTCTCCCCCCCCCCCTTTACCTTCGTGCACACACACACACACACACACACAAATAAAAGTTTTTAGCCAAGAACACGAAGGCGTTGGAGCAAAGCAAGCATCCTCTGGTTGTGACAGATGTCACATTCAAAGCGTCTTTCTTTCATTTCTTTTTTTTTTGTCTTTTCCCTTTTTCTATCATCTTCTTTCTTAAACTTTCTCTTACTAGAAGACAATCTCTTTCTGCTTCTACTCCTTGTTAGCCTGAAAATTCCTAGATTTAAACCAAGAAAATCAAGAAAACTATTTCGGCACATTTTTCTTAGAAGGAAAAATAATAATAATAATAAAGCCTCGCGAGCTAATCTTTACCGTCTTCAAAATAATTTAAGAGAAGGGTGTACTTTGTATAGGGACCTGTAGAACAATAAATGGGGAACCACATCAGTTTGACCAAGTTAATGCGTCAACTGCGCGTAAAACTAATTAATATTCCGGGAAAACTTAATAACATGGAACTTTTTGAATGGCCTTCCTACATAATTTCAAGCCTTAAAATGTACAGGCTCTAGTAATATTGGTAAAATTTGAATTTTTAAATAAAACTTATGGTCGGGAGATTTTGAGTTCCATATTAAAGCATGGCGTGCAACTGTTATAACGTTCTACAGACACAACCTGATAAGTTTATGCGAATATAGAATATTTTTGAATTAATATGTTAGCTCACAGTGAATAAACGTGCAAAATACATAACATCGATCAATTATAAAAGTGGTCGATACTGTGTGAGTTGGAGATTTTAAAAATAATTAAATGGTTTACATTATTATATGCACATTTTTGGACAATAATTAAGTGATAAATTTGGGAAGAATCTAACTTACGTATGAACCAGACTAAAATAACTGCATCATTAGATAGACAAACTATGCATAAAGCTCCTTTGGTATTGTTTTCGGCTGATGATATTGGAGTTCATATCCCAATTGGGTGTACTTAAATTAATTTTGCTTATAATAGTCACCTTTCTCCCTCAACGTAAATATGGGCACGCCACTCTCTAATTTCCTCTAATAATCCCTATTTCATTAGTGAGTGTATGAGTAGTTGAACGTGATACAAAACAAAATGTGTTATATTATATGAGTTTGAACATGAAAATGATCAAATAATAAGAAACGCTATTTATATATAAAATATACAATAAAATTTGAATTAAAAAGGATGGTTTAAAATTGAGTAAAATGATAGCTTACAGTTTAATAAAAAGTTATCCTACAAATTATTTAAAAAAAACTATAGCTATTTTTTACTACATAATAGTTTTGAACTGGTCTATTTAAAACCTAATAATATGAAATTGCCTTTTTAAAAATAACATTTAAATATTAAGGGAACAACTCAAAGAAAAAATGTAATATAACAATAGATTATTATATTTTATATTAAATTAGATAGAAAATCCTATTTATTTTTAATATTTATTATATTTTATATTAAATTAGATAGAAAATCCTATTTATATCAATACCGGAATGGAGATGACACGATAACTTTAGAATGAACCTTAACATGATAGTCTCTATAGAGGTTGATTGGATATAATACCTTAATATAGGGATAAGTGGAGTACTTTTGTAAGCGTAGAAATGAACTTTCAATTTTACGAAACCAAACAGTAGTTAAGTACAATATATTTCTAACGATTTCTTATCATGTGCCTTCAAATTTTCATGCATTAATAAAAAACTATATTAAGCGTCATAATATTATCTAAACATGGCTATTTAAAATCACATAATAGATTTGAATATAAGATCATGCAAAATATTAATTAAAAATCATCAGTTTGTTTTAATTTGAATTAAATTCATACCTTGAGATAAACTGGTTTATGATACGCATGCATTTAAAATAAAACAAACTGTGTAGGTTATTATTCTCAATATACTAACTATAGTATAATAGTAGTAGTAATAGACTAACTAATCGACATAGTTAATAGTTTAAAAAATTATGAATATTCCTAATATTTGTATGAATAAAGTGGAACATTATTTATACAAGTAACACTATTTTATGTTTATTCATAGTTCAACCGGTTTTAAAAATATGAGCCGTTACATATATTAAAAACGAAATAATGTATCTATATGTTATTAAAATAATTTATTATATTTCTGATTTTAAAATTATGTTACTATACATGCACTTACTTCCATTAAAACATAGAATGACGATAATTCAATATTAGTCTGCATCGTTTAGCAGTTTGACCAAATAAAAAGATTAAAGAGTTGTAAAACAATAGTAATAGTATTAGTTATATAAACACAGATTACAACACAGTGTATCATTTATTGCCAATTTGAGAGTCCACTGATAAACGAATTTCATTTTTTTAGTGATAAAAAATTACTTTAGAAGATTCCCTTTGTTTAAAAACAACCCATAAAATAGTAGACTTTCTGTAAAGCAAAAAACATCAATATTCCGAGAGACATCTTCTATACCCAACGAGAATAACCTTTACGTTCATACGAAGTGCCCTGTTCATCGAACATTTAATGTGTGCAAAGTCTCCTTTTACGACCTTCCATCATGGCCTATGGTTGTCTAGGGAGAAGTGAAGGCTATAAGATAAAGGAAAGCAGTTTTACTTTTGCTTTAAGTTTATGTTTACAGTCTTCAAGGTAAAATGTTACGATACAATGGATAGAAGAGAATGTATCACTCAGTTTCTTATTGTTTTTAAAAATAGTAACATCTTAAGTCAATTTATAACTTATGTTATAACCATCTTTCAATTGTGGTTGAATAATTTCTACCTCATATAAATTATAATTTTATTAAGATTATTAACAACACTATTTAGGACACAAGAAATTATAGGGTAGCTTATAGTAATTATACCAGTTATTACGTAGAGAGGTGTTCGGATGGTAAAAAAAATCACATGAGAAAAACCACAATTAATCCTAGTAACCGGCAACAAATTAACTGCTGTGTGAACCATGCGCCTTGAACTATGTAACCATCCATCTGGGTTAAAGCCTTATAAAACTAATCAGTTATTTTAGCACCATGTTTATATATCCCTAAGACATATGCGTATATAATACACTAATTATGAAGTTTTTTAGAAGTTAGAACTTAGAAGAAATTTACCCTCATTCGTGTAGAAGAAGAAAAGGGAAATATGCACTTAGTAGCCAGCTGTCATCTCCCAAGCTGGTAAGCCAGAATAAATAGCCTTACATTAAGGGAGATCGTGCATAGGATTCTTTTTGAGAAAACATTTTTTTTCCTTAGCAATACCAATTCTAATTTTATTTTGATTTTTAAAAATATATATTTTTAAAAAAAATTAATTTAAAATCTGTTTAACCTGATAGTTATGTTTATAAAACCATAATATCTATGTTTTTGACATTTTATATTTGATTTAATAACTCAATTTAGATTAAATAGTAATCATTTCTTTCCAATCGCCTAAATACTTTTTTAAATAATTAACTATTACTCCTACATCTAAATATAACATTTTTAAGCAATTTGTAATTATTTATTTAATTTTTATCTTAGTATGTTAAAGTTTTAAATTTATATAGATTTTCTGGTGGTTTAGCTGTGAATTAGCAGATGTTTGGTTATCACCTCTATGAGGTCAGCTTTTAATACTTTTAATGATCCCATCTCGTGGTGTAAATTGCTTTAACACAATTTTCTCGTGGAGCTTCTAGGATTGACTGATATGACAATAACTGAATCTAGCGGAGAATTTAATAGCTTGGTACTAATATAGTAGACAAATACCCCTCCCCCCTTCACCCTTGATATTTATTTCACAGTTTTAACTTTTAAGGGCTCTGGACACCACCACGTAAACAACCATGTCGTGTTGCAGTAGTTATTTTCTTAGAAGGACAAGGAAGCTCATCTAGTCAATTCATTCCATCATTTAGTGATTCCATATTTTAACTTCAAAGCAGTAGTTTGGATGCACACCTTCAAACATGACCGGAAATCTTTTACATATATTTTTATTAATATGGCTAAAAACCCTCCAACTAGTCGTATTCGCAAGAGGTATAAATTTTCTAAATATGGCCGCTAGATGGAAAAAGACGCTTGCTGGAAAGTAACTATTTTTAGTAAATATATATTTATATGGAATATAAAAACTATCATTTTTATAGATGACGTATTTTTTCAATGTATATATTTGTTTTAGAGATGTCATTGAGCCAATCATCAACGTTACGACTATGGAGTTTGATCCAGTCGTGTCACCACAGCCTGGTACACAGGGCTGTTACTACCACCGGGAAAATGCCCCAGAACATAGGGGGACCCCGAGCGAGGAGGATTTTTTAAATTTCAAACTAAAGCAGACCAAATCTTTAATCAAACCCATATCGTCTCAACTCTAGTTGTTTTTCAAAGTGTAATGTAATAATATTTTATTTTGTATGTGATTGCATTCTCCCATTATAATTGTAAAAAATAATTCTCAATTTAACTTTATATATATATATATATATATATATTCACCCCTCTCCCCTCAATGGTCAAGCGATGGAAGGAAAAATTGGAATTTATAATTCAACAGATCTGAGTGGATGCGGAGTCCAGGATGACCATAATACGTCACTTCTTTTGAATGTTAAATTTGAGTTTTTTCTAGATATTCCGTACTCCCTCCTCCGTGTAAAATCTCCTTCCCTTCCACCAAAAATTGCTTCTTTGATCTACCCCTACATTTCACTCGACCAAAATAAACACCGTTAAATACAGAAATTGATAAAAAAGTTAATCATAGATGCTTTACAATGAAAAGTAGTAAGACTTAATTTCCACAAATAGGAATTAAGACGAGTTAACCACTGAAGAAAATAGTAAATATAACAGACTTTGCCAGTAGAATCAATGAAATAATATTTTTGTTATTGTAAATTTGCGGATCATTGTTTAGCTTTAGGTATTATTATTATTATTATTATTATCAATAATATTATTAGTATTAGTTAATATTATGGAAAAACGCGCTCTTATTTCATGGGTATTGAGTATTAAATGTAATGCAGCCACTCACAATTACCTAAAAACATAAACAACCCACACATTTTTTGAAAATAACTTTAATTAATCTTAAATTATAATCAACATTTATTTGGGGAGCTCTCTTTTCTGATACATTTGGTGAGAATCATAACCAGCCTGTATTAACATTTTGGAAACAATATTAAATTATTTTTGCGTTTAAATTTCACCTAGCACACATTCTATAAAACTATCATTGATTTCCATTTTAAAATATAAAGTGCCACACAAAAATAATATATAAAAGGCAAAGAGCAGATATACTTAACCGTAGACTCTGACAACAATTTATAACCATATATTAAAGTTACCAAACATACATAACTTCAGATTTAAAAAATTATTAACGATTAAATTATTGTTTTTATTGGTTAATTTTAAAATTTGATATATTCTATTATGCCAAAAAAATAAAATGTTCTCCTAGATTATTTAACTACGTATTTATTTTATCTTATTAAAGCAAGAAAACTTAACTACGCACTTGCAAAATATGGACAATGTTCAGTTACGACTTACGATTGTGTTTGTGTGTGTTATTGTAGACAGACAGAATTAATTAGTTGCGTAATTTCGAGTCCGATAAGCAGGTGCGTTTGGGTGTAGACCTGTTAGAGGCATAAAGGCTGGGAAAACTGAACAATCTAAAGGGATGTCAATTTATGAATATTAATTAGTATAAAATAACATAGAAAATTTAAAATACAATATATCTCTGAAGCTACAGATTTGAGATGTAAAATTTTCCGTTTTGGCTTTAGGTTGCCCAACACTTGTAAAATATCACTTTTTTGTTATAAATTTTAATTCTTTAATTACATGTTATATTTTAAATGTAAAATAACGTTAACTTAAGTTATCTTACTTACACTGTTTCATAACTTTTAATAATTTATTTTAACCTAATAAGAAACAAAATTTTAAATATAATTAAAAGTACTTATTCTCCGTTTTGGAATGTTATTTGTGATGTTTAATGTAGTGCGTATATTAATACCTTTTAATACAGGCAACGTAATATAATCGTATAGTAACTATGAAAATGAGATAGAAATGAGAAAGTTAAATCTATAGAATGTGTACACTCAATAACGTGGAAGGATAGTCGAAAACCATTTAGGATAATCCAACCTCAACAAATCCGACTGGGATTCGAGCCAAGATATCCCTATCCTCGCAAGTTTTGTCTATTTTGTTTAATTATTCTACTACTTTAATTTTAGCTAACACTATTGCAAAAACTTCATCATAGTCATCTTCTTTAATATTAATACGAATAAATATAATATTAATTATATTTAAAGAGTGTAACCCGAATGGGTAGTAGAACTAAATATTCAAAAAATCTATGTTAAAAATGGTCGGTGGATGCCCAATTGGTTTCGTTAAACATCGAAAGATAAAATCAAAACTGGTTGTTAATTATAATAAAAAAAAAGCTTTGCACATAGTTTTAGCACGTACTTTTACAAAAATAAGTGAATGAATAAATGATAATATTAACACTAGTACAATTTCTCACGTTCCCTTTCACGCTCAAGTAAAATTTATAGCTCAATAAAGGGAATTATAGTATTCTCACGCACAAATACTCAAACATTAACAACAGAAAAGGTTTGATCTATGTGTGACTCTAATGTCATACGACATGGTCTTGTCAGAAAGAGGTGAACAAATTGTAAATGGAACAAGCCCTTTCTCTCCCCGAGAGAAATGTCTTCTCATTTGTCGAGACAGGTCGCAAGTATTTCGTAACCTTCTCTTCTCTGGATCGCCTCACACTTGTAATGAGAGATTTGCGTGAGACCTTTATTCAATACTAACAACTACCAAGTATTTTTCTTCTTTTCTTTATTTGGTTGGTATTTTTAAAATAATTCCCCGCATATCCCCAATTCACCCTCTAACTTTTCTGAAAACCTACAAGGTTAAAAAAATCCAACTTTTTTTTTCATCCCTATGAATCACGTGACATTTCACAGTAGGTGGAGAAATGACCTTTCTTGTTCACCTGAACTTTATTTCGAAGGAAAAAGTTGGGAATTGAAACAGTGTATGCCATACAGTAATGAGGTGCTTTTCCACGGGTTCCTAAGCTTTAGAGATTGGAAAAAAAGAAGCAAAGACTAAGAAAGTAAATAATATAATAAACAACATAATATCCACATAAAGTTGAACAGTGATGAAAGAGAGGTAAATTTTTAGGTCGTTTATATTTTTTTTATTTTCCCGTGAACTTCACTCGAGAGAAAATGAATCTTGATCAAGACAATCAAATTCGAGATGTTGATATATATTGACATTACATGACACACTGAACCTCCCCCAAAAAAGTGTTGGTGATGTTGCTTGCCTGTGTGTCTGTATTTAAGCCAGCAGTCGAAAACATTTTACTGATTAATCTAAAATTTGGGATTAAACGTTTTCATAAGTTTATCCATAAGAAACTCATTTAATTTAACCTAGTTTAAAAATAACCCCTCTAAACATAAATTAAACTAATACCTTTTGCTTAGGTAGGCAATGATATATCATAGAACTATCAAGGATTTATCCTGTGCTCAGCTTCATATCTAACTCATAGTTTAAGGCAAGCAAAGTAGTTTACTTAAGGGCTAACAGAGAACAAACCAACTACTCAAAATCTGATTTAACCTTATTGGTTTAAATTTTGTGTCTAGGCACTGTTTAATAATACAAACAAAATAAAATGATGTATTATATTATTTTTACCATGCATATGAATTTTAATGTACCTTACATATGCTGATGTCTCCAATTTGCATCACAACTATTTTAGATTTGAAAAAAACTCTCATTGAAAAGTTGTAATGTAATATTATTAAAAATATAAAACTTTTATTTTAAACCTATTTTTATAAATAAATAAATTCTAGTCCATACGCAAATTTGTACTTAAAATGTTGGTGTTGGAAATGAGATATGATCTTTGGTGAAAAGTTGTTATATTGTTTATTTATTTATGTACCAATATATAGTATCTTAGTAAAATGCTCTTTAGTGGATTGTGGTTGTCTTTTTATCAATAGGTTTCTGCGAAAACTTAGCCTATAAATGATAGTTTCACATATTATACTTGTTTAAAGTTCATTTATTCATTTTTATCATGTAGGGGAGTGAGAAATTCTTTTGGTGAAGCAAATCATTTATTTTAAAAATGAAACATTTTACTTTGATATATTTATCATTAAAATAGTTTAACTGTATTAGTTTTAAAGTAAAAAATCGAACTAAATTGTTATTATTTGTAATTATTAGTATAATAAATGTTTAATTTAAAATATATATACTATGGGTAGGTAGCTACTATAATAGTTAATAAGTTAAAAATGTGATTTAATGATTCTAAATAAATTTTATAAAAATGATCGTCTTTGAATATTCTAAGATTCGATTTTTTTTATGTCATGTTTTATATAAATTTTTTCTTTTAATATTTAGTTATTTACTCACTATATGAGGTTATCAACTGTATATCAATAGCGGTGTCTCTAAGATGTAAAATATAAAGTTAGAATATAATAAGAAATATCAAATAAAGATATATATAGATGCATTAAGGATCACGTTATGTAAGGATTTATGATCAAACCATAAAAAATCTCCAGTTACTCTAAGGTCGTGATTCGTATCTCGAACTGGTAGTTTAGGCGTGATTTTTATTTATGCTTTACTTCTTCACTAAGAAAAACAGTCTGATATCAAATGTCTAGTTTCTTTAAGACACCTCAAGGATGATAAGTATTCTGAGTGCAATATAAATAGCCTATTTCCTTTACAATAATTATATCTCCACTTGTACTCCGTCTACCATGAAAGTTACTAAGATTAACATGAAAGTTTCCATTATGGTGTAGCTTCAACGATAGAGCCATAGTGTAAGACCGTTATGTAAAGACTTCTACTTAACAGGTTTACCAAAGTTTATGGTTATTTTCTATTTAAATGAAATTAAAATTGTAGTGTATAGCGTAGTAGGAAAGGCGTTAAGGAAATGTTAAGATTATTGAGTGTGTATAAGACATTTAATATTTTTTTAATAACATTATATAATTTAATGTGAAATTATTTAAACAAATAAAATAAATTACAATTTTTCATTTGGTAGATTATAACTTAAAATTGAAGTCCAGAATTAAGATCAAGAACATAAAATATATTTGTCCTATTACACACACTTTTACCTTTCAAATTAAGTCCCAATACATAGCTCATTTTAAAAACAAAAATAGGGACAAGTTATTTAATTGACTTATTCTCTTTGAAAAAATAGACCACTGGGAATACGTAGACGCCGATGGAAAGTGATGGACATGGTTTACTTAGGTGGCCTGGATATAATTAGATCACGATAGGTATATGGTGTAATGAAGTGGACTGGGTAGAATTAGCTCAAGTTAGGAACAGGGGGCCTACTTTGTCAAATGTGGCCTTGAACCTTCGAGCTCTTAATGCTCTAGAGTAAGTAAGTAATTCCTTATTAAATGGTGTAAGATTATTAAAATAGCTTGAGAAAATTATATGTATTTATCACACCGTCTTACTAACCACTTGGGATAAATGATTATGTACTAATTACGCTAATTATATTAGGGATGAGGAAAGTTATATTTAGTGGATTCTTTTTTAATTTCCAAATGTAATGGTAGTTTTCGCTATGGTTACTAAAGTTTAGCACATTTTTATTAATACAGAGGAACTTTATTCGAAATTAGATTATTCAATAAAAGATTAAATATATCATTTCCAACTATATATAAATCAAAAGGTTGCAGTTAATGATTTCATGTAAATGGTTGAGAACGTTAACGTTTTCAAAAGACTAAGTCAAATACACTAACATCGAAACATTTTAAGCTAAATAATATTTGTTTTAGTATCTCTTGAAATTAAACAACAGTCATTGATTTAAAAAAATTACAGTAATTTGAAGATATCTCCCTTGAAGCAGCCAGCAGCACCCTTAGTCATGTATATAAAAATTATCATATTATTTGAGCGATAGAATTTTCCTGATTCCGAACTTAAGATCAAAACAAAATGAACAACGTTAGTAGCTCCCCTCAATTTTTGTGGCTTTTATCCATCTCTTCGGGCGAATCCTGGTTTAGTGTTTTAAAAATTCACTGTTTTCATCCACGTATTTAATAATTCATGCATAAAAGGCAAACATACTGGAGCTATACCCAAAATCATAAATAAATGGTCGTATGCCCAGAGCTTGCATGTAATATACATAGTAGATGAATAGAACAAGAGCGGCTTACCAATGACGGTTAGGTTGATTTTGAGGTTTCGGGTCGGGGAGTTACGAAAGTCCACCCGGCACCTGTACAACCCCTCGTCGTTGAGTTTGACGTCGTCCACGAGCAACTGCGCAGGCGTGGAAGCCGTGCGGAAGTAGGCACGCTGGTCAAAAGCGTGAGGAGAGGACCAGAGTTTCGCCTGACCAAATTGGCGGCCCCGTACGTCGAAGCTAGGAACAACCATTTAATATTTTATTAGGAGACTAGGAGACACATATACACATGGAGTATTTAATAAATGTCGGAAGAATATTAAATTTTGAGGAAAACGAGAATGCATATTGTGTGTAGTCTATTATGCCATATATTACAAATATTTCTTACTATATATTTTAAATTATATTACATGCATGGTTAATTTATTTTGTATTTAAAAAAGGACCTCCCTCATTCACTGAATGAATCATTACATATTTCCCCAAAAGATTGACCTGGAATCTTTAAATTATGCAGGAAGATTTCTTTAAAGTCTTAGTTATCCGACGAGAAGAGTGTTTCGAAATTTCACCCTTAAGGTGGTGAAACGAGAGTTGAAACATTGTAATGGTACAAGCGGATCTTCCAAATCTCTTGTGCTGGAAAGATTAAACTTGACACGAAGGTTCTTTTTTGGGTAAATGGCCAGACTTTTTTTTTAAATTAAACTTGATTGGGGCAGGGCGTGAAAATTGTGGTTTTACAGTAGTTTTCAATAGAGCCGGAAAGATGCAACTTAGCAGGGAATTTCTTCATAGGTGATGGGTTAAAGATTTTTTAAAGTAATTTTGAAATTCAATCCCTAAGGTGGTGAAGCAAAGAGGTTTTTTTCTAGACCTTATAAACCACTTGAGATGGAAATTTGAAATTGTACAGGGTCAGAAACTTTTTTAGGATCTTTTGACACTCAACCACTAAGGGAGTGAAGCGTTTAGGGGGTAGGGGGTTCCTATGCATTCCAACAACCTATGGTTGAAAGATAGAATTTGGTAAGCTGGTTCTGGTTTACTTTTTTATCTTACTATCAATTTTTTTTATAATTTTTGAAATTCATCCCTTAGGATAGTAAGTTTTGGAGGAGTTATTTTTTAAACCATCTTACAAACAACTTGTGAGTTTGAAAATAAATCTTTGATGGGTTGTTTTTTAAACAATCTCTAATAAACTTGTGCATTTGAAAATAAAACTTGGTTGGGAGGTTTTATTTAGGTAGTGGGCCAGAGTTTTTTGGGGGAATTTCTCTATATTAAACTATTAAGAGGGTGATATAGAAAGAATGGGGCTGTATGAGTGCTATAGTCAATGTGTCCATATTCAGTTTCCGGGAGGCTCTTGTACCTCCATTATTCTATACCCATGACAGCTCATGGAAATATTAAATAATTACTTATAAACGCTATGCAAACTGATAATTTTAATAGCTCAAAAATCAAAGTGATATACGTGAAATGTCTAATGAACAGGCATTTTAAGTCATATTTTATGCCTTTGGTATTAGCTGATAAATCATATTTATTCATACTACCACTCAATCGTCATGAAAGTTGGATAAATTAATTAGAGGTGTGTCCTTTAAATAAGGATTACGACATATCTACTAGTGCTTGTAAAAAGGTCCTACTAATAAATGAGCTAACTAAACACAGAATAGTTGTTTGGAATTCATTATTTAATTACTCTAGTAATACTTCTGTAAAGTTTATATCACACAATGCAGTAAAGTTGAAAAAATAATAAAAATACTTCAAGGATATTACAATATATATAGCATATAAATTATATATTCTTTGATGCTATTTAAAAAATAAATAAATGTTATAAATGTACAATTAATAAGTATTTTAAATATTATTTCAAAATATGTCATATGTTTAGAATATCATGATTTCTCTTCTTATTATGAGATTTTCTTTTAATTAATTTAAAAATATTTTTCAATAAAAAGTATTTATTATGTTGATTTTTATAAATTTTTATGATAGCCTGTATAAATTATGATAATTTTTTAAAATACTTACAGAAGAAGCCCATTGTTTCATCCCATTCAGTACTAAACATACCATTTATGATAATTAAAATATATTAGTTCTCTACAAATTTTGTTTGTGGTTAGTAGAATGGTTAGCTAGTGGTCGTGAATAGCGTACTAGTAGAGTCCAGAAAAGTATTGCTTGCCGTCTAAACAACCCACGAGTGAGTTATTATGACATAAGTTTTGAGCGTTTTTCCAAAACTGAGAACACTGACCGTGAATCAAAATGTAAATCTCTAATCAAAACAAACGAATATTAAAATAGTGTCCTCCCTCTACCCCCAATTTTTTTTTTGTTAACAAGACACAAAATACTTATTTTAAATCACTAGACTGCCTTAATGAGCTCAATCTATCATATTTTAAAATTTACCCTCTTTAACTATTTAATTAAAATGGGTAGAATTTTTTATTTCATAATAACTTTAGTTTAAAACTAAATATTATAGGAATAATATACTTATTATTTTGATAAATGAATTAACAAATACAATTAGAGTTATATAATAACATTATATTTTCAACGTACTATTTCGATTATCATATTTAAGTATTTAACGAGACTATGTTAATGGCTTTTGCCAAGAAAATTACGAAATAAGTTAAAACTACAAGATCTCGGCTGGTAATACAGGTTCACCTCTATCTACCCTCGTCACATTCATATAATATTGTTATTGAACATATTGTGCACTTGTACCACGGTAACCGGCTTTCAAAAATTAATATTAAAAATACTTGTTAACAAACTATTAACGTTAACTGTTGATAAAATAGTAAACTTACTAATCTGTTTCACAGTTCACGTGACAAGATCTTCACGAATGCACGGGAACTCTTGCATCTCACCCTATTCCTTATCACACCGCCACGATCTAGTTATGAAAGTCAATTATTATAATATGCGCCCCTCCAAGTTATCTATCCCATGTTGTGTGGCGACATTCCTGTCTTACAAGCTGCTGTCAAGTCCCTTTTATAGAAGGTCAGGAGTTCTAGGCACCATAGCAACAAGGAATAAGAGGTTAGAATGGAGGGTGGAAGGGTGGAGAGGACGGGAGGAGAGTGGGGGGGAGGGGGAAGCAGGACGAGAGATGAAGTTGAGTCGAGTTTAATTAGCAACCCAAGTGGTGCTGTCCGGCTCGATGGCTAATCTAATAAGGAGGTTGAAGGAAAGTGCCTGGGGTGGTGAATGGATCGGGGAAGGGGTTACGTGTAAGGGAGAGGGGTAAAGGATTTTAGGAGACATTCAACATTTCATTGGTGGGAATTAAGATGACAGGACTTAGACTTGAATGGAGGAAAGGGAAAAGCCTAGACAGAAGATGGAGGGGGCTGGATGGGTGGGAGATGAAGGGGTAAGATAAAAGCAATGACCTGATAACATAGCTTGGAGCAACAGTTGCCTAAGATACGTGGGTGTTAAGGTTACTCATCCAAAATGAGTGGTTTTTATTTGATCAGAATATTAAAGCAACATATTTATTTATATTTCACATAATGCCATTTCAGGAATTTTAATATTTCTAGTAAATAGCTTAATTTTAATAAATTAAACTTGCTGGATTTATGCTTTGAGTTTTGTCCAAACTACTCATTTTATAAGGTATAAAAATGAATAGTAAATTTCTAACTCTTTTATTGTAACTAAATAATTTATTTTAATTTATTTGTGTACAACTTGCATGTACATTTTTATGAATTTAATATTAGCTATGTATGATAGCACAAAAATAATAAAAAACACTAATGTAAAGCCTATAATATTCTCAATTATTAAAAACTATGATAGTCGTAAAATTATGTATTATAAAATCTGCTATAATATTATCACATCATATGTACGCTTTTACATTCAAAAATAAATTAAGAGAATGGTTTGTACAAGGAGTTTTCAATATGGTTTCTTCTTTCACAAAATAATACGTTATTTTATTTTAACAAAACCTTACAGTTTTGCATCAACTTTTGAATAATTTAAATTATGTGTAGGCTTAACATTACAAAAGAAATGGGTAAAGAAATGTAAAATAGGTTACCAGAAGAGAAAACGTTAATTTATTCTAATTATTTTGGACAACGGTAATGGTTTCGCTCAATTAAAATGTATAGCTTCTACACAAACGATTTTGATTCATTTGTTATTTTCCGTTTCAATCAAAATATAAGAAATCGAATATATAAATATATATAATAAGATATTTTGTAACAATATGTATATATATAAACATTTTATAAAAAATTATATAGACATTATGTAACAAAATATATACATATAGACATTTTGTAACAAAATGTGTATATACATATATACATTTTGTAACAAAATTTGTATATACATATTAAGATATAAAAAGATCAAATTAACAATGTTAATCATGTAAATATTTTTTTTATGTTTAAAATCTATCAAGATTACATTCAGACGAGAAAAACCTACTTAATAACAGTAGGTATTATAGTTTGTGGGAATACATATTTTGTGATTATTCTCATAACTTTGCTCTTTACATAGACCTAGGTGAATAATATATATTTTCTCCCTTCCAAAATATAAATGTAGAATATCTTTGTCATAAGCCTATTTATTGAGTACTGTCTTAAATAAATGATAGAATCACCACATTAATTAATATATATATATATATATATATATAATGTACACAACTACCAGTCCCCCCAAAACTAATTCAAAAACTGGAGAAATGGAATTTATAATTTCAATAATTATAGTTTAATTTTTTTAAGAGCTACCAATGGCACATTGGATAGTAAATTGACTGTGCTTAGTTAAAATAATAGTATTTAGTATATCAAATTATTATAATGCGTTTACTTCATTGGACGCTATATTTGAAAATATATTCCATTAAAATATTGTCCAGTAATAATAATTTTACCATTTTCTATATAATAATTTTTAGATTCAAATTATTAATATTATTTGATAAATGATCCTATAAGTGATAATAACAACCTAAAAAATATTATATAATTTTTATAATTTGTCCATAAAATGTTCTAGAAACTATTATATAGTAATTTCAACTATAAAATCCAAATATGGTTCCTTGAAAATATATAATATTTATAAACATGTATTTATATCAATACATGTTTAATCCTTTTAACAATACTATTATTTTCCAACTCCAATAAAATACACTTTTGAAACTGATGCTATACTATTTTTATTGTTGTAGAAATCAACCAATTTCAATTAATTAAAGTAATGTTTCATTATTATTTGGTATTACTAATTTTACTTACTTACTGTATGTAATTAAAAATTCTAATGTTAAATTCAACCCTTACAAAAATACGGCTCCCATCACTATCTTGAAATAGTTATATCGAATCCATCTCCATACACCCTATACCTTTGTTGTGATGGTTATATCCAGTCATCCTCACTACACCATATTCCTATATTGAGCTAGTTATATCCAGTCTATCTCATGACACACTATCCCTATCACGAGACAATTATATCCAACCCACCTTGTTACACCTTATCCATATCTTGAGATAGTTCTATACAGTTAGACTCGGTACAACTTATTCTTATCTTTAGATAGTTCTATCCCATTCACCTAATTACTCCTATACCTATCTTTAACAAGTTCCATCCAGTTACACCCTCTCTCTTTCAGGTACATTATAATTATATCCTTCAATATCCGTCCATGATTTCCCAATGGTATCTTCGTATTATTTATGCCATTCAATACCATGGACGCTGTTCTTGTTTCTTATACTCGCGTTGCACAAACTTCCCACCATAACCTGGGAGATTCTAATGACCTAACATTGTCTGGTGATGAGTGCAGTGTAGGTACATATTCTGAGTTTTATATTCATTCAAAACAGGAAGGATAGTATTTCCCCCAATAGCTTTTCATATATTATTAGAGAACAGTAATAGGATAATCTAAAGTGTTGTAAATGATCAATATTAAATGGCAACACGCATTTATTAGGATTATTAAACGATCTATATTTATTAGATGATAGTAAAGACACTTTTTCAATAACTTCATAATATTTACTAGATTCCATCATAAATTTAGAAGTAAACACTAATAAAACCAAGAAAATTATCACAGATCGGATATAATTTGAAGGCGAGTATAAAGATTACTTTAAGTAATACTTAATTTGGTGGGATTAATGATTTCATATATTTATGAACAATTATATTTATAAATAATTATAGTCGGGTGTATTACTTATTATATGTAAAATACCAAGTTTTAAAGAAATGTATCTACCCTTGATTTAGAACGATAGCCTGGATGATTAGGTAAATATTTAAGTTATTACTTTTCTCAAGGGTGCTCTTTATAGAAAGTTTGAGTATAGCTAAATGCTTTCCCCAATTTTAGTGTGGAGAAAGTGTCCATTTATCTCAGCACTGAGATGCATTGCTAACATTCAAATATGTTCTTGAATAAATACGATTAATGTAAAAATATTTAGAATATAGATATATTTTGCCGTAAACAAATAAATTTGTATATAATGGGATCACAACATATAATTTAAGGATAGTTGAGAAGAGTTTTAATAGTCTGATTCTTCAGGACTGCCTTTCCTGGAATAAATTCTGTAGTGAGATAATATTTCCATCTATTAAGGTGGCACCTTTAATAAAAAAAAGAATGACCTTATTAAAAAAATATTTATGAAATAGTATAAAAAAATCTTAAATTTACAGTAAGACAAACAAATCATCAAAGAAGCGCAAAATCTGACGGTCTACGTGTTTTTTTTACAATAAATTGATAATAATCATAGTAGCGTGATCATAGTAATAATACTTATAATGGTGCATATAGTAGTAATTATCACAAAGCTTCAAAAGACTAGTAACAATAACGTCATGTACCCAGCCCGTCGTGGGTAAAGGTAGGAAACAGGAAACGCCTGCGGCATTTCGCAGTTTCAACGACATCAAACCACATAGCGTGCGTGTCGTGTGGATTGCCAATATAGCCAGGGGCTTCCACAACCCTCACTCTGGCTTGATAAAAGACGAGCATGACGAAATGACAGAAGAGATACAATACAGTAGTAAATAATATAGCGATTCAATCATTTCGTTATTTCTATGGAACTATGAAGGTGATCATTTTACTCATCCCCTTTATTTAAAGAGACCCCTTCATCTTGCTGAGGATTTTTCAAACTTTATTCTTCAAATTGTGTTTTTACATAACAACATATTACCCTTCCAAGTAATTAAAATTTATTTAATCTAGGTGTGTAATGAAGAGGAGAATATATATTTATAAAAAATATACACCTACACCTTCATCGCAGCAGAGTATGAAACCATTAAGTAGAACTATACTCTCAGAAAAAACAAGTGTGTAGCAATATGTTATCTCCAATTTTGATCTTATCTTCATATACGTAAAAATTTAATAACATAAAAAATAAAATACTCTAAGGGAGATACATATATTTTAAATAATAAATCATTTCTGAGCTATTGATAAATATATATTTTCTAATTGAGTTGGTTGTGGGTTTCACTACAACGTCTGACTATTCGTTCAGGTTATACGCTTATGTACTAGTTACGCTCATTGCTCTATGGATTTGGACGTTTATATTCCGAATAAGTGTATTTACATTAAATTTAAATACACTTATTCAGAATATAAGACTATATAATTTATATAAATATATATAGGGAGAGTTGAAAACGAGTTTAGAAAATTCACCCCTAGTAAGCGTATCAGGGATTAAAACCTCAATCTCCCCGTCATCAACAGTCTAGTCTACTGCACGTGTGGTACCTTAGATCACGCATCCACTGAAGTGAATGAGTTGATGGTCATGTTATTGACTACACACAATTTTTACATTTAAATATATATTTCTCTTACAATAAACAGGTTGTTTAGAAACCCATAGCCCAAACTGCACATATAGCGTGTTGAACCAAAAGTGTTACAAAATCCCAATACAAACACATCCGGTAAACTATGAGAATAACATTAAATTGTGTTGAAATTTCAGATTAACAAGCCGGTAAACCAAAGCTGTCAAGCATGCGTGTACAACAAGTCACATATGACTTAAGCGCACAGCACTGCAAATTTAATAATAGCGAGCACTTTCAGTAAAGTAGGACCGTTAAAAATTATCCCCAGAACATATTCGCATTTCTAGAAGGACTGGTGTGTTGTTTACTATTAATTGTGGTACGATCTACTACCATGCTCCATGATGTAGAGGTGTATAATCCCACACGCCTAGGTCTTATGCAACTTGTCGTACACGCAAGCTTGACTAGTTATGCTCTCCTGGCCTTGTACGGCGAAACTTGGAACACATTTTAATGGTATTGGCATAATTTTTTGGTTGTAAATGTACAGAGTTGTTGTATTACCTTTAGTTGAATCAAACTATAAGTGCAGTTTGGGCTATGAGTTTCCGAATATTCTGTATACTAGTTAGTTTATGTTATTTGGTGGAATATGATGATATAACTTTTCACTATATTTTTGCAACAATTGTTATTACTCCGTTTCATATGTCTTAATTTTTTTTTGTAAGTAAATGGCTCTATTTTTCTTGTAAAAGAGAAAGAATTTCTGGGGGGAGCACCATTTCATTAACTTTTTTATTTTACAAATACTAAGCGTTTCGTATCACAAATCGATGTTTCAGAAAAATCTTTAAGGGTCCTCGCAAAGCCACTAAGGATAACACCTAATACTTTAGTGCATAGATATCCCAAAGGCTAGGCTATATCCATCCCTCCAAATGCCACCTCATTTGAGAAGGGGAAGGAGACACTTCAACCAATAAGAGTCAGGATGTGGTTGTGAGTGTAAGGCCAGGTGCCAGTTCAAGGTCAGATGGCCCTTCTGCCACTCTTGAGAAAATGTTCTCGGCGAATATTAAGAGCCCCCATGGAGAGGAGGCGTTTATTCTGTATCGTGAACTTCGGATGTTTTGCTGATCATGCCGCAAGATAGTTTATCCCTTTATAAGTCACGAGCTTCCGCAAGAAAATAAAGCGTGATTAGCATCACAGTGAGCATAAATGTCAAGGGGTGAGTCACATCGTCTGAACCAATATTCTAACAACGATATAGACTACATCGCATAGTACATGACTAGTTATATCGTTGAAAGCTTGTGATATATTTGGTTTACTAATATCTCTAATTAACAACCTAAGCGGTATATTAAATGATACGATTGATTGAAAATAAACCAGGTTATGGTTTATGAGTACACACAAATCCTTAATTAATTGTTTTGGGAAAAAAGGAATACTATGTATTGATATAAAACCTGGTGTAAATGTCTTAAAATGTAAGGATGTATGGACCAGTTTTCTGGTGACGTTGAGGTCATGGTTGCTCGAATACCACTAATGGGTAGTGCGAGTGTTTTATATTAAATTTTTATTATTATTAGCACCGCGTCTTACTACCCGTTCGGGTTATACACACTTACGCTAATGTGTAATGGTAGGGTGATTGAACGTGGAATCCGAACCACGGTGGAGGCCAGGCATTCCCCACATTCACAAGATGTATTGTCAGAGGTGAAGGAAGGGTTTGGTCATCAGATAAATCTATGACGGGACCGAGGATTGAACCTCGCCCACCAGCATAAAAGTCTGACACCCCACCCCTAGACCACCAGGTCACCGTTTATTAAATTTAATTTGCACTCTCCCTTGAAGTAAATATTGTAGTTTCTTCAAAAATACATCTTTATTCCTATATATTTAGCTAGCGTAGTTCAAATATATATATTGACAGAATGGGTGGGTCAACCATAAGAAAAAAAATACATATTTTATTAGTTTCTTACTAACTGTTAGGGTTATGTATTAATCACGCCGATTGTTTAAACAATTAGAAAGTTATATTTATAAAATGTGTACCTGAATTCGCATGGAGGGAGAGTGATTTAAAAAAAAACAACCAAACCCTACCGATATTTAACCTCTACCACCCTGTCATCGGTAGACTGGCCTACTGGGGAAAATAATTAATTTACATAATTTTAAATAGTTTATTTTGTTTTTATTCAATGTTTTTAGAGTTCATCATTCAATAAAATATGCTTATATATTTGTTCTCTTAGAACTAGTGTATGACGCTATTTACTAAGTAAAACATTTCGGGATTACTCTTTTTTTAAACAATATATGTTAAAGAAACTTTAAATCAATGTTAAAGCTTCCAATTATCAGTCATCTGTACACCCCAATGATTGCAATTAATTTTTAGACCTATAATTAGAAACAGTTTTATCTTCCATTGTACATTATACTGAATCACAACTAAATATTAAGTTTTAATAAAATACACTAAGCCATTTGCACTTTGGAAACAGGTACAGACAGAAATGTACAAGTAATGCTAAAAACTAAAGTTAAACTCATAATTTTAGCCAATAATAAAGGTGTATTAGGAGTCCGGAATCAAACCAGTTCCCCAGCTCATTATACAGCTGATTAATAAAATTTCAAATAACATTATATTGGCTAAAATCTATACATTCTATTGTTTCATATAAAATTATTAAAATAGATTTTAAAGCATTTTTTGGGGGGAGCTCTTTAATTTAGTAACAGAATTTCCGGGGTCATATAAAATGTAAAAGTAATCTTTATAAAATAGATATCAAAACTAAGTTATGAGACAAACGCTTTATTATCAAGGGCCTGCCCACACATTTTCCTTGCAAAATATTATTGGTACCACACTAGTTAGCGTGTTAGTCCACTAAATTATAAGACCTGGTATCTTTACCTCTTCTCAATTTAATTTTTACCTGAAATGTTTGGTAATATATTCATATTTCATTTAACTGACAGGTGACCTGGTGGTCTAGGGTGTCGGACTTCTTCAGTGGGGTTCCGGGTTTCAATCCTTGGTCCCGGAAAAGATTTATATGATTGACAAACCCTCCCTTCACCTCTGACAAGACGTGTATTAACAAATTGTGAATGTGTGGAATACTGAGCCTCTATCATGGTTCGGATCCCACGTTAAGCTGTAGGTCCTCCATTTAATCTTACAATCACCCTACCATTACACATTAGCGTAAGTACGTACAGCCCGAATGGGTAGTAAGAAGTGGTGGTAATAATAATAATGATAATAATAGCTAACTGACCTATAGAGAGGTTCCCCGTCAGCTTCCTTGAACCAGAGGACCATGTACACAGCGTCATCCTGATCTCGAGGTGTGATGTCGCAAGGCAACATGGTCTTCTTACCCAGAACTCCCTGCACGTCAGTGATAGGAACTGCAACCAAACAGATTAACCAACACATTAATTTGTACGATATCCCAAGAGGATCATCCGAAAGGCAAATACATACTAAATAAATGGCACGGAACTCCGCACGGACTCTCTCGCTCTATTGTATAAAAATGGAGATATTTACTCATAACTCAGAATATATTATGTAAAACAAATAAATATACACTAGCAAACCCAAGCATAAATTGCAATATATTTATGTAAACATTTTCTGAGTCCTGGTTTAAAATTTTATATTTTTATTTTTAAAGAATTAATGTCCCCATTTGTATGTTTGAACCGATAAAAAAAAGATCAATATTGGGTACACAAGGGTCAACACTTTGTATTAAAATTTAATTTCCCAGTTAACATTTATGACATTTTAATAGTTGTTGCAAATTTTCATGCCATTGTATTGCTATTAAATTCCTCATTTATAAATTTTGGCCCATAAAAAATGTAAATATTGACTATTGATTCTAAAATTAAGATAAATCATTGCTATACTAACATTTCTCCTAAGAGGTTTAAGAATAAACAATATAAACTTTTAGAGACTTATATTTAATTACTCTATGGCATTGGAGAATTATTGCGTTAAAACTTAAATAGTATCTATTTACAACTAAAGCTCACAAAATGGTATTAATAGATTTGCCAATACCTCAGAAACTGATGGATTCATAAAAAATATATTACATACACAAGTTTTTAATTTTTAATTGTAAGACAATTTTGCAACGAAGAGTTAATTAGTATCTCAATTAGTCGTGGAGCTACGTAAGTTTCTGTTTTTGTAAAGTACCCAAAAGTCATTTTCATGGGAAAATGAAAACTTCCAGTTTATTTATAATCTGAATCTACCCACATATACGAATTTTAATCAAAATCGTTAGAGCTGATTGTGAGAAAACTTATTTTTTCTCATTTCGCCCATTATTAAATTACTCTTAATTATAAGTTTAAACAGACATACAGACAGACGGAATTGCAAAGACCACTTTTTAGGGTTCGGAGAGTCGTGAGACTTCGACATCCATCATTATTTCAGGTTAATTTTTATTACGGTCGCAATACTCTTCCTTTTGTGTTCGAAAAGTTAAAATATATATATATATATTTATTTGTGTATAGCTTGAAAGTTATTGGTTTTATAAAAATATGTTTCAAATAAAATATTTTTTTTATATAAATAGACCTACATTTTTTTTAACTAAAAGTAATTTCATATTTCAAATAGTTAAGGAGATATTATAAAAAAAGATACTTTACGCATCTGACTGGAGCCCTTAAAGTAATTTTGCCAAAATATTGAGAGTAGTCATTTTGTTTATAATATTTATAAATGTTTAGAAATGAAATTTAATCAAGATAGTTAAAGCCAATTTTAAAAAAATAAACTTTTTCTCTTTTTGCCCTTAATTTAGCTAACCTTAATATTAGGGTTAGCTATTCGATTCCAAAAACCCCTCGTGGCTACCCTATGAAAACCTAAGATACCAAGATCTAGACCGATTGGTAAAATAGTTTAGGCTCTAGTTGGAGGTACGGATAGAAAGACATATGGAAATCCAAAATCCACTTTTTAGGATTTGGGGGGTCTTGAAAGGTCATCAAAATCTCGAGTTGGAGTTTTTTGACGATCACAATATTTTCTATACTTGTAAGATAGAGAGAAAATAAAACAAGGAGTGAAACTATTCAGAAAAATAAATAGCCCCATATTAATTAGTACACGAAAATAATATATATATGTGGATCTTATAAAAATTAATTGGTGCTATTTGGTTATTTTAATATATCTACCACAAGGAATATTAAGTAATTAATTTAAGGTGTAAAGATTGAGAGTGAGTGAAATGAATGAATGAATGTGACCTGTATTAGCGTGGATTAATGATAATAAAATTACACGTATAATATAAATCTGATACATTAAGCCATAAATTATTCTGGTTCTTCCTATCAAAGACAGTCTATTGCATTTAAATTCTAGTGTCCTACACCCTTTAGCCACTCAGGAATTGATAAATAAACCTCCAAATTATATAAAATTGAAGGTTAAGGAAATATGCGTCCATATTTTATATATTTGCCTATCATATCATAGCATATTCTAAAATTTACCATCAAGCAAGACCACTATGTTTTTTTAAACACCTTGTATGTACTCTTTTGGAATGTATGCATATGTACTAATTACACTAATATATTTAGGGAATAGGAAGTTTATATTTAGAATAAGTTTTAGCCAAATTTAAGTGGAGGTAGAGTGGAAACACATTTAGTCGTATCCAGCCTCAATATATTCAACCGAGATTCGAAAATCGATCACCTCTTCATTGACAGTTTATTCTACTGCTAGAGTAACGCGTTTGATTACGTGACTACCAAAGTGTTTTTGATTAACTTCTTGATTTTAAATAGATGTTTTTAATTCTCTTTACTTGGAGGGCAATTCTATTTTTATCGTAACTGTACAAATAGCGCTATCCACCTCGGTGATCTGAGGCATCACTCTTTTAATATAGAAATTTCCGAAACCGAGGAAATCAGTGTTCTAATCCCCATGGGGTGTACTGAAGTGTTTTCTTATAACGTTTACCATTCTCCCTCCATACAAATTCGGGTTCACTTCATTAAAATTTCTACCTTCATAATCCTTAACACATTACTGTAATTAGTACATATAGGCACGTTGCTAAATACAAATATATTTTAACATTAAATCTAAAACTATAAAAGGGGCTATCTACCTCATCAGCTTAAAGAACAAATGTAGGGGGAAAATGTAGCTTTCTCACTTTTTAATAAAATAAATATATTTTTAGGTACTTATTATAGAAATAACTAATTGAAGATTTAATGTAAAGATGCCATTTTAGAATATTACAAATGCTAACAATAATTTACCTTGTTTCACAATGCTTTAAAAAGTAAATTTAAAACAATATCACTATCCATAACTGTTTACATCCTGTGACCAGGTAAGTTTAGTAAAATTCCTCCACCTTCTTCTATACTTTCACTATGGTTCTCCTCTTAGTTGCACTTTTTTTTATCTCTTCCTCCCATCTCACTATTGGCCTCCCATGTGGTCATTTTCCTGCATATACCATTTCCAGCATTTTCTTTGGCATACTCTCCTTTTCCATCATTATATTCCCTTAAAATCTCATTCTTACTTTCTATACTATTTCATGTACTCCCTGTAACCCCATTTTTTCTAGGATAATTTTACTCCTAATATTGTTTCTCCTCGTGACAGCTAACATGATCCTCACAAATTTAATTCCCCATTCTCTCCACTTTCCTTGTGTCTCTTACATTCAATGTCTATGTTTCTGCTTCATGTGCATATTTGAACAGCTTATCATAAATATGCCCATATCTGATATAACTGTCACTAAGAGTGTTCTCTATTTAATGTGTCGTGTCCTTAAGCAACTATACACAATACCATAAAATAAACCCGCTATTCATTTAACAAGTTATTTAAAATTATTTCAAAACAGTTATGCATGTAATGAGTCTATTTGTTAAGCTACGTGCACACTGAGTGCATCGTCAGTTGGTTTATAAATTTGATTGGTTTAATGGAGAAAAATTGACATGGTTTAAATTGTGACTACTAAGGCAGAGTGACCAAATAGGTTAATGATGTTTTATCTTGTTTGGCTTAGAACTTTTCAAATGACCACGTTTCATTTATGCTCTTGGTTTTTCAGATAAAGTGTAAATACACATTAGGACCTAAATGCGTAAGATATATTAATATTATTATCAAGAATATATTCTAGTCAATCACTTTAGTAAAATGTACTATATATTTATTAATAAAATAATAAGTGTTATCCTCAATAAATATACATATACAAAATAAAGAAGCTTTTGTACTAACTATTTTATATAAATATTAATTATTAACTCCAAACAAAGATGTACGTACTTTTCAGAGGTAAATACACGTACTTGATTGTCTATTATAAATAATGGGAAGGTGTTAGGTACTTTCACTTAAACTGAAACCCTATTCATTTATTAAACAGTCGTACTACGTATGTATTATAATTTTATTGCACCATTACTTTATTAAATAACATTTAACTTTAGATTAACAAATGTCTTAGCCTGACGTGATACATATGAAGTCGTATGGACAAAGGAAGTACAAATTAATTTTGTCTGAATTGAAAATGGGACAAATGAAAAGATTAGCAAATACCATAAAGCCCAGTTTAACAGAACCACAGTAATCTTAAATTCTGAATAATCCGAATATACTTTTCGGGAAATTGGGGGGAGAAAAACTAATTCAAATAAGATTTATATTTTGGTAAGCAAGCTCAAATTTTAAAGGGAATTGTAAGAAACAGAATATCTGATAATAAATGCATAGTATTTACATGCTTTAGTCATAAAATGTGTATTTTTATGGCATCTAGAAATAATTATAATAAATATTAAGTTATATACATCAGTTAAGTATAAACATTTGTTTGAGCTCATTCAACTGTAATTTAAAATTTGTAAAAATGATGTATCCAAATTTTTGCTAGTCCGAACAAGAATAGGTCCCAATTAGTTCATATTTACAATGTATATAATGAATTTGGAAAACCATATCAGCATAAACAGCCATTATTTGAACCTTAACATTCTCGTAATCAGCAACCCCACACATCGTGAGACTGAAGCCATGGAGCACATCATTCTGGGTGCTGGCTTCCACATGACTGAATTGTGAATCAGAATTAGATATCTCTTGAACTTTATAGATATGTATTTGTTTTTACTTTGAAACTTGAGTTTCTACTGTTTACAGTGGTCTAGATTTTTTTAGAACAGAGGGCACTTTAAGATAACGCTTTGATCTTACAAGTTCCGTCACTCATAATAATAAAACTTACCAGAAACTTTTTTCCTCGCTCTTAAGAAACAAGATACACGAAGAGAATACATTATATATTTTGAGAATATTTTTAATATAAGCTATTTTATATTTAAAACGAACTAAGCTAATCACTCCTCGTACATATAGATTTTTTTACTCCTCAAACGACTCTCTCACCATGTCCTTTAATTTTATTTATGTTTTATTTCTCGCAAAGTGTTTTTCTTTCATCGACAAACTTGGAAACTTCGTTCCCGGTCCTGAACAGCGATTTCCAATTTGCTTGTTTGTTGAGGTAACAAGAATAAGAGTGAGGGAGTGGTGGGTTAGCCGACATTTACAAAGGGAGAGGAAGGGTATGTTAGACGAGATAACTCCACCGAAATTGTGTTTCTTATGGATATCTTCTTTTAAAAATTCTTTTTAGAAGTATTTCGTCTCCATAGAAAAGTGATCAGCGGCTCTTGCCTTTAATATTTCTTTTTCTACGCGGAATGTTTTGCCACATCTATATACCTCTCACTTTCTCTTCAGATCCCCTTTATATCTCTTTCTTCCTTCCTTTTTCTCTTAGAAAGCAGGACATGTATATTGTTTATTTTTGTTTTCCCTAATAAAATCTAGATATTTTCGTTGCTATTCTTTTTACTATCTTATAACTCTCAACTTAGATTGAAGATAATCATTTAATAATTTATGAGCATAGCATATTTTTCTCCAGATAATCTTTATCTTTTAGATATATTACTATTTTAGGGCACAAAACCCTTATGTTGCTATTTGTATTTTTACAATTAATATGATCTTGTTATTATATTTTTTGAATGTATTTAAACAATATTTTAACACAGAATTTGAATTAAAGATTATCATAATATTTCTTTATTAAATGTACGATACATTTAAAAAAGGTATTTCACCTCAATAGCAAATAGATCTACAATAAATAATGTGAATTTTTATCTGGAACCAGATTTGGTGGCTGCATGGTTTATGACGTCACTCTTGTATTAAAATAGCTAAAGACCGGGAGATTCGGGTTTGACTCTCAAATGGTTGTACTGAATAAAATTTTACCAAAATTGTTTTGTAATTTCCCTAAGTGTAGATGCGGGTAATCCTTCTATAAATTCAATCTTCCTTACCACTTTCTCACTAGCTTGATTGGTACATATACCTAAAGCCTGTCCAGGTAATAGGCTAGAATGCGGTGTTAAAAAAATTGGACTAATCCTATAAAAGCTCATATATTTAAATCATATCCGATTAAATAAATACACAACTAATATTAATTCCCAAAAGTTAAACGTGGACTAGATTTTAAAATTACTTAATCTGGGTTTCCGTTAACGAATTGTCCAGATTTTGAGTACCAGCTGAATGTACTGAGAGTGTATTTTCCTAAAATGTATTTCTCTAATTCTCAATTCAGGTTTATTGTCTATAGTTTAAATAGATTTTAATCCACACCTCATAAGTCTAGTTAAATGTGGATACTGTATATCGCAAACGATAAAAATCGGTGATTACCAAATAACCTTTTATTTGTTCGTGCACTATAATTGTAGTTATTTAGAAAAATAAAACAAAGTTCATGCGATCCAATATATCAGGATAGAAATCTAAAATATTTATTAAATGAAGTTTACTGGGTTGTCCAAAATCGAATCTTAACCAAGTGAACCAGGGGTGGCTTACAAATTGTTATTCAGCCCTGTGGATGCTCTATTCCCCATCTGTGATAAGATTGATGAATTTCCACTAAAAGACCTTCCAAACTCCTTATTATAAGCCGTTGATCGATAAAGTGCTAAAATAAAAATTAAATTACGACACTTAACAATGTTATATAATGTTATAAATTAATGGTTATAATTTAACTTTGATATAAAATGAGAAGTATATCATCTTATATATGATTCGGCACTGACTGTAGGGACAAATTATTGTGTTAAATTAGATGGTTAAACACAGCTATGATCCTAATTTATTCAATTAAAACAATAGTTTAGAAAATCACCTACAATACACTATACTTAAATAACTTTTACTTGAAAAAACATAGCATTTTGGTATTGATGTGAAAAACTATTCTTATAAATTTTTTACACAAATTATAAATAAATTTCTAAAAAACATTTATATTTAAAAAAATATGAAATAAAGCTATCATCGAGTGTGAATTTTAGCTAAGAAAAACCAGAATAAACTTTTATTCAGCTTGTGGAACAGTTCCTTTCCCCAACATAACCAAATTTAAAAAAATAACTAACATGATTTTCTTTTTAAATTTATAATTTCCAGAAATAAGCTATAAGCTACCCACCCATCAATTTTCATATATCTTAAAAACATGTTTAGGATGTTATTTAGCGTGTAAAATTCTCCAAGGATATAAATTTTTATCAAAATTATTTAAGCGTGTTTTTAGAAAAAGTATAATTTTCAAAAATTACACAATAGTATATTACATTATATTTTAGAGCTTAACCTAAAAGAGCAGTCTTCCTCAAGCTATGACAATATTAAATCTTAATATGCATTAAGTTTGAATTAAATCGATAAAACTTCTTCGGTTGTAGTCTATATACAGACATACCAAGGCACACCCCGACACAGTGAAAGATACAATTGTTAGACCGACTATTTTTTAGGTGCGTGGAACTTCAAAATCCACTATAGTTTTTATTTAAAATGTTTAAGATTTAATACTTCTTTATATGAGAAAATACCAATAGGATAATTAATCATTGCTATATCTTTAAAACTTCCAGGTAGATTACATTTTCCCACAATTGTCAATTTAAAAAAATTGAGGTAGTAGAACATTTATAAAATTGGAGTGCTAAATATGTTTATATATTTAACTATTCTCTCTCTTCCAAACTCTCACATTGAATATTGAATGGTATAATTGACTAGTATTTTAAATTAAAAAAATAAAGTTTGTTTAAATGCACCCACCATATCCAATTAACCTTCTGAGCTAACAGTATATATTTACTCCAACTTGTAAATGATAATTAGGTAACTAAGAGGAAGTGTGATCAATTTTTGTGGGGATTAAGTGTGGATACAATTAGTATAAAAAGACACTCAGTATATTCCACCGGGATTTCTAACTCAAACTTCCTGAGAACTGCCCAATAAAATTAGGTTAAGCTGATGACTAGGGCCACGTGCTCAGCTGTACGGGCATAAAACATAAGCAAGGTAGAAAAAAAACATTATTCATTGATTCAATAAATTAATTGGATTATTATCCTATCTGTTGGTGAATCAAGATAAAAAATATCGTGGTCATATTTTCGTTATTTTTAGTTTTCATTCGTATTTTTTTTTATTTTAATTTTTTGTGCCTCAATTCTGTATAGAATTATTCTCCTCAATTCCTTCATCCCTCCAAGCCCCAATCCCCTTTAACACTCTTTAGTACGTAATTTAAACTCTCTTCAACTTATATATATATAATTCTTCTCCCCTACTCCTAGCCACAAATACATAACAACCCTCTCAGCTGGAATAAACTTTTGCGCCCTGCCGAGAAGGAATTCAACACGTTAGAAAACCAAAAGAATGTGTTAAAATGTCGTCTCGACTCCTGAGATTATGTGGGCTCTCGTTATATTAAGCTTTAGTTTTACTGAGCTTTAGATAATACATTTAGGTAGTGACATACTGAACGGGAAATTTAATGTTTTATCAGCCACGCCAGTGGCCGAGTTGTTTAAGACGTCAGACTTGCATTTCATTAAAATAATTTTTTCTGAGAATTGTGGCTTTTATTGGATGCTAGCACTAGAATAATTTTACAAATGTGAAACTTATAATCTAGCTATATTAAGTTATTATAATTACAAAATATATTATTCATCTGTTGTGGTCATAATTTTGTATTTTAACTTTATATAAATAATATTATATTATTACCTATATAATTCATATTAAATTTTAATGTGATAGAAACCTTTTTATAACAATATCCTTATTTTCTCATTATTTTTACATTTACTCTTATTGAAATACCAGCTATGATATTTACTTTTGAGGAATGCCAGGCCTCCACCGTGGTTCGGACTCCACGTTAAACTTTAGGTCCTTCATTTCATCTCACAATCACCCTACCATTACACATTAGCGTAAGTGCGTACAACCCGAACGGGTAGTAAGACGCGGTGCTAATAATAATAATAATAATAATAATATTTACTTTTGATTTTTTAACTAAATTATTTTCCTATCTATTTATGGTCCTGCCAAAAGAAGATCCGAGAATAGGTTAGATGTATATAATTGATATTAAAAATAACTAATCTAAAATATAGTTATTACCTAGTCAATTTCAAATAATTTATTACTTTTTCAAATCATGTAAAATATAATAATAGAGTGACTTGCTTATATCTTTTTAAATCATCTTACAATCTATTAGGTGTATTGGATTAATAACACAAATAGGTAAGGATGTGGACGGTATAGCTTAGAGGAAATGTACTAGCATTTGCGTGGATATGTTATGGGAATACTTTTAGGATAGGCTACCAGCAGTACACATAGCCACTATGTAATCTCTGATCTCCCTCTCATGGAAAAACAAAGCTATGTTATTTGGATATTTAGTCTATTTAGGCACACATAAATATGTTTTATAACTGATTTTATTCCCTTAGGAAAATTATATTAATTATGTTAATTATTGAATTGAGTACGGCTAGCTTTGCTTATTTATTTGAGGTACTTAGCGTGAACTTTCTGAACCGAGTGCTTATATTAGCACACGAGAATGTATACGAGTTATATTAGAAAGGCTTCCAACTTTTCTAGTAAAAGTGTATTCACACACCGTCCAATTTCCTGAAATTTCTTGTGTTTATGATCTTAGAGCATGTAATACATCTTATAGCCGTCCACACGAATATTACACCAGTTGTGCGAATCGAATGCAAACTACAAACTCGACCATTACCATTCATTAAAAAGGGTTTCCTTCTTTTTGTATAGCTCAATGCATCCAGACAGTATTATTTTATTAGTTCTTGTATATATATATATATATGTATGTATGTATGTATGTATGTATGTATGTATGTATGTATGTATGTATGTATGTATGTATGTAATGTATGTATGTATAGTACAAAACCTAAAGTTTGTTTGGATCCTCAACTGTTCCACCGTCAACGGTAAGATCTAGGCAGTACTTAAAAGGTGCACAAGGAAAATTAAGAGTTAATTAGTTTCCTGTAATGTTTCTCCTTGAGCCAGAAAATACTATTTTACATCAATATACAAATGCGTACACCAACTGACCCTACAAGCGACACCTTCATTCCATTCATCACAAGGACTGTTGTATATTAAGTGTTACTACTAGTATTGTTAACACACCAACTGACACTACAAGCGACACCTTTAATCCATTCATCACAAGGACTGGTTGTATATTAAATATTACTACTAGTATCGTTAACACATCAACTGGACCTACAAGCTACACCTTCACCACATTCAACACAAGGGCTGGCTGTATATATAATGTTATTACCTATTAATATTATCGTTCATACCTCTACCACTTTCATATTTGTCAGCGCTATAAGCGAGAATGAGACAAATCAATTAAAATTACAACTCACTCTATTCTGGTACCAAAAGATGATTTTATTGTAAACACTATAAATTATCGTCTATAGATGAATCTGGGCTGAATTAATTTCTTATGAAAGAACATATATATCTAGAGTATGATTCAATAAAGAACAAACTCTTTTATCTATAACTAAATGTAACAATTAATTAAAATCTACGTAAACGCTATGACATGTTATCTAATGCTGTTTATTTTTAACCATAGTATTAATTAACATGAAAATTAAACAATAATTAATCCATGGATCAAACTAAAAAAGTTTGTATTTTTAAGGCTTTCTTTCTACTATAATCATAAACTAAACACATATTTGAGCCCTGTGAAATTTATTTAATGCTCTAGTGACTTTATCTCAACATTATAACTTTTATTAAGAGTTTTGATTAAACTTTAGTTTCCATCCACAATAATAACAAACAATATAACTATGTTCAAATCTATTTGGAAAGGATAAGACAAGAAATATATATATCCAGACTTGTAGCTACCAATTTTTTTGGCATTGTTTGTCTCATCACTCAAAATTATTAGGCCAAGAAAGAAATCGTTAAAAGTTTTGAGATGAGTTTTTAAATCAAAAGTGTCTTAGATTTTTTTCCAATGACGTAGAAAACTGGTTTTTCTAGAGGAAGAAACGTTTGTTAGAATACCTACTATAGCTTTAATCAGTGAAAGTATTTACACTTGTATATTTCCCCTTAGGTGATCCATACTATTAAAAGCCCCTAAGCTGCCCTCATATCTAGCTAGCCCTTGTATAAGGACACATTTTGTTCTAATACTCCATATTAATTTTATTACAAAATATAGATACAACCAAGCACTTAAAGCTTATTTGATGGGGGGTGAGGTTGGTGGAGGGGAGGGGGGCTAGTCCATGTATAATGAGTTGGATGTAAGTCATTAAATTCAAAACATTTGTCCTGTTTTATAAATTCTGGTTGGATAAACCCCCTCAACCCTTTCCCTAACTTCCTCCATTCCATCCTCACACTGGGTGAAACACTGGAAATGAACTGTCAAAACTCTGGACGAAACGCTTTTGTTTCGAGTCTTCATACCACACATTTCCACAGTGACAAGACAAAAAATAAAATAGGTAGGGGGGTTAAAGGGAGAGAAGTGTTTCAATGAGGACTGGGTGTGGTCTAAGTCCCGTCCTAAACACGATCCAACCCTACGGCTAAAAGCAACACACGCCCCTCCCCCACTCCCCCTCATACCATCACAGTCACGTTTTATATATCTTTCTCTCTCTTACGGGACAACCGCTAACTTCACTTTGCGAGGTTTATATTATTTAACACTGTTTACATTACGATTAAGGCTTTGTCGACACAAGACGCTTACATGTTAAATCTTTTATGAACATAAAATGGATGTAAACCTTTTTTTTTAATAATTTAATCCTTCAACGACATTATGTAAAATGTTTTTATAAACATATTACATTTCTTTTTTTTTTTCTAAGCACGTTTGTAAAACTGTGATCTCAGAAGTAATTTTACTGTCAAACATAATAATTTAATATTTTATTTTGGATATAATATAATAATTTACAGACATTGTTCGTTTGGATTTATATATTTATTTTTCATGTTTTTTTGTTTGTTAAACTCTAGTTCTCTTTTTTCCCATTTATGATGTTGAACAAGTGCGTTTTAAAAGTATTGTTATCAGAAAAGGTTAAACGGATTTAACTTCAAACTCATCTAGGCTTGTATCTTGGTGTATGATTGCTGGAGCTCTAATATTCTGACGAATTTAACGAAATTGAATGCTCACAAATAATTTCCCATTATCCATCCCCACAATTGAGGGTACATTTTGATAAAATTTAGTTTTACATATATACATATATAAATTTTGAAAGTGGAACTAATGCTTAAGTGTGTTTCCACACCCTCCAGAAGCTTCTAGATGACTTAGTAATCTTTAACGTTATTAACCTTAGTATAGACCATGTGTCAGAACATCACGGAGCCGTATTTTCAATTATCCATTTATTTTATATCTCTTTTTTATTTAAAATAAATGTAAATTTAGTTCATTCTCTATTTATCCACTATTAATAATTGAGAGAAGTATTTTTACAAAACCCAACCTTACCCAATTGAAGGCAAGGCTTGATTAGGTTGGTTAATAGTCTAATCAACCAGTCTTAGACAGGCTTAGGAATTATTCTTTATATATTAGTAAAATTAAATGTTGAAAGTCAGGACGAGTGATAAGGATTCGGTGAAAAAATATTTGACTTATATCGATATTGTGTATTAAATATTTATAATATCGATAAAAACTTACGACTGTATAATAAATATGTTTAGGTATAAATATATTAAAATAGATTTATAGACTTTTAAAAGTCTCAAAATCACGTTCCTTCCTACAGTACAATTTTTATAGGAATAGATTTAGCTGATGGCTAGAAAAGTTACTAGATCAAGTTTCAAGTACTACTAATGTCAAATCATGTATTCTATATGTCACTTTTTATGGATCGTTATAAAAGGATAATATTATCCATTTTAGATACTTTTCTTGTATTTTCTAAAAGGATCTTTCTATTAAAATAGAACTATATCTAAAACGGATTGTAATAAAGCTAGCTCAGTCTAATATAGTACATATGTTAGCACATTTAGATATAATACGTATTTATATACAAATTAGGTATTTATAAAAGAACGCATACACACAAATATATATATCATCCTGCCATCAAATTTAATCTGTTTAGCCTAATTATAAAGTTCTAGTAAATTTAAACTATATACAGCTTTTACCGCATAAATCCCTTCAATTGTAGCTCAATTAAAAAATATAATAAGCAAATGAGTAGAGTTAATAGCTAGTTTAAATCTAGCTGCCAATTTATTTAATCTGACTTGGCAACTAATTTACTTCATACATTTCTAACTACACTAGTTAAATAATTATTTATAATAAATTAATATAACAAAAGTTAACGGTAATATAGTAATGGAGTATTTGCAGTTAGAATTATAATGTTATGATAACTATTTGATCTATACATATAAATTAACATCTGTTTTTCTTAATCTGGTTTAGCGTTTATAAAGCTGTCAAACAAAGTCTTAATTTCAAACCAGTGTATTGAGGTGTCTGCTTTACTAAATATGTTTCCCTCTCTATCTTCATGCCAATGTGGGTAAACTCCCCATAACTTTTAAGTTTTTTCTAATCGGTTTAAATATGCAGATATTACTGTTATCTAGCAATACACGTCTATATAGATTTATTTCTCTCTTTATTAGTAAAATAAACAATGTTTTTGAGGTGATTAAATTGTGACTGGTTTTTAGCCCATGTGACCACATGTATCAGAAAACGTCAATTCCTCGTCTTATCATATTTCGTTAACAAGGGACACCTATTTGATATCCCATGCTATCAGAACTCCAACTTGATTTTTATTTTTATAATCAGTAGAACATTATCAAGAATACTTGGAAATTAAAATTTAAAATCTAAATTGAAGTTAAATATAAAAAAAATATTTGCTCACCAGAGGCAACCAACGTCAAGTTGGTTAACAGGAGAGATGGTAAGGGTAAATAAAGGGTAGTGAGTAATAAATGTATAATATTCTACATATATTTTATATGAACTCCAGTACTACATCAACCAAGCTCATCTCTTATATAAAGCCTTTAATTTAAGTTTGATAACACGCTATAAGTTATTAAATATGTATTAATAGAATATCTGTCTTTTAAGTTTATATCTCCTGGTTAAATTAAAAGGGTGATCTAAACTAATCTTTTTATTTTGCTTGCGATTGGAGCCTCTATTTTGACAGATACTTTGATATTATCTGGAAGAAATCTATATGGCTACTATTTAGAAACAGCGTTGTAATTTTAGTGTTTTCATGTGATCATTCTTTCTTTGAATATATGACAAATTTCGCAACATTGGTTCATCACGGTTGCCATCAGATCCTTCCTAACCCAGAAAACTACCTTCAGAAATAACTTAAAATGATGTTTGGCAATGTTTAAGCGAGAGAGAGAGAGAGAGAGAGAGTTAAGATAAATATTTTATCCATAAGACCTGCATCTACCTAAACGGAGATAATGGGTGAATGAATTAATAACTATGGTTGTGGGTGAATGGGTTTACTTTCTCTTATCCACGTCCGTCCGTGCTATACACTTATTGACAATAAGTGGATATAACTGAAAAGGGTAGAATTTAAAAAAATGAACTGTAAATTGTGTGAATGAATTTTGTGAAATTTTTTAAGAAAGCTACGTTATTACAACCACCGCAATTTGAACTTCAACCTTCTAATCATAGGAAATTCAATCTGACAAGATGGACGCCCTATTCCCTGTGATGTGACCACTGATATATGTTTTTTGAAAATACATTTTATTTATAAGTCATGTTATTGTATAAAAAGCTTGTTAAGAAATTATATGTTTAATTTCGCTTGTTAAAGGAAATAATAAAAATGGCTATTTGAAGTTATTTCTAAACTTATTTTAGCCGTAGTGAGCATAAAAAAATGTATTCTACAATTGTTAAGCTTTTTAACTCTATCAAAGTTAAACTAAATTAATAGATCTACCCATAAAAATATTACTATCTCACTTTTATCTATTTTTTAGCATGGAAATAGAAAAGGTTTAAATAAGGTTTATGTATAGTGAAATCAATGTGTAGTAAGTTATGTCAACATTAACATTCAAGAAGACTTATATAAAGAAAGTGTTGAGAATATTTTCTTTTTCTTTTTTAAGCTGTGAGGAAACCTATTTTAATGTGTTGTGTAATTTAAAGTAGTAATGCAGTGCAAAATATATTATAACAAAATGAAAAACAATAGATAGAGAATACTCTACCATCTTCTAATCCAATGCAAATCCTCTGTGCAATTTATTGGGGGAGGGAAGCAGGAGACGAAAAAGAAAAAAAAAATAGATAAAAAAAAGAAGGAATGAAGCTCCTGGATTACGACACAGCTTTTAAAAACTTCACTCCGAGTTGATCTTTATGGGCACCGAAAAGAGGCAGTTTTACGAGATGGGGCGTGGGGGTTTTTAGAGGGATGGGTGGGTAAAGAAGGGGGTGGCTCTCTTCTAACATTTTATAAACTACCCTTCCAGGCAGTTTTTTTCTACCATCTTCCAGCCCCTTTTCACTGTTTTCTGAACTTAATTAAGGATGAGGTTTCGGTAATGAAAACTGTATCTTGAGGTGGTATCTCGTTTTGCTTCCTATCCTATTTTTAAAAAAAATTAAGAGAAGGGAGGGTTACGCCTCTCTATAAAACTTTAGGGAAATGTGCCCTTCCCTACTCTTTAACTCGACCTTAGCACCCCCAGGGCCCCGTTTTGAGTCACGCCCAAAACAATTTTGCGATGGGAGAAAAATTATGCTAGCGTAATGAAAGTAATGAACTAAAAAGGTTTTCAGGAACAAAAAAAGTGTAGCCATTGATCATCTCTACTATGTTTATTTCATAAAAATATGTTGTGGGATTGAGGGGGCATAGATAGAGGGAAATGGATGTTAGATTAAATTTATTCCCACCCCTAGTTTTAATTTATAGCATTTGTGGTTTTGGAGGAGTCGTGTATTGAATGTTTATTCTTCAGTTAGGCTTTATACACATTTATAATTTGAATTCATTGAAGATGGAAATCAAGACACGGGTATTGAACCCACCTAAAACCATAAATAATCAAAGTACTATTCAAATCTGATTGATATTTGTCTTATCTCCGTAACTATAATCATTCATCCGCCAAGTCTCACCATTCAAAAATAATTAATTGCGAAGTATTTCTTTTTCAACAGATTAGGAAGCTGAAATACATATTGATGAGTTATGCAAACTACAGTAGTCCCATTACTTCTTCGGTGCTGATTGACAGATCACAGCTGAAATCTGACGGCTTTGAAAAGCTACCAGACCAAATTATGTATCTCTATGCCAAGCCATATGATATTCAAAATCATGTGTTTAGCAGCTGTCACTTCTGATAGTCAAAATTTAGGTATACACCTAAATGTTGAATGCCAGAAGTCAGCTGTGAGCTGTCACTCAGCACAAAAGAAGCCACGGGGCTACTGTAATATTGCTTACCACATATCATTGAATTAAAATTAATGTTATACTTTGTACTACTTGTATAACTTGGTAGCGTGTCTGACTCTTGAAATAAATATGTTGGTTTAGATTCTTTGCACATCCAAGATATTAAACATGATGAAATTTCTTTGACAGTGATGCATTTTTGTCAGTGAGGGCTCTATATTATCTATGATTATGCTATTTTTTAAATCGTGTTCTGATATATTCATTCAGGGTACGTTAATTAAAGTAATAATACAATATCGCAATAAGAAAAAGAAGTGATTCCAAGGAATTTATTAGAGGCTATTTATTTACTTTCTTTGTCATGGTTATATAAAGAGGATACTCAAGTGAATATTATTTATTCTGTAAGTACTATTAATACTATTGTGATTATTTAGAAGGTGTGAGCATTTAACAAATATCTCTGAATCCCATTATTATCTGTTTCAAAATATGTATCCGCTCAATATATAATGATGATATAAATATAGCTTTATTTGGTGAAATAAAGTATGGCTTGTGTCACTTTAGTAACTAGTATCTATATTAGCAGAATGGTCTTGTAGAGTAGTAATGTTGTACTTTTTGGTGTTAAGAATTTACCACATGGGAAAAAGTGCACATTCTACTGTCTATGAATAATGGAATTGGACTGGTTTTGAGAGAGTAATCAGTGAAAGTAAGATTGATTATCACTTTTCAGTGAAGAAATAAGTTTATAACACTATTTTTTCTGAGTATACAATATGTTTAATGTTGTTGTGATTGAATGAAAGGACACAAAAAGTTTAAATCTATAGTTATAATTTCAAAATATTAATAGACTTTATAAAAAATAGCTATACAACTAACAGTTCTGAATTTTGAGTTGAAATAATTCCCATTTTGAAATAAATAACATATTTACATATATTTTTGTATTCTTTTAGAATGAGTGAACTATTTAAAATTTCATAAAATCACCTGATACTATTTAGGATAATGAGGAGTACATTATCTATGAAAGATAAATGTTATTCATTTTTGGACTACCTTATGGTATTAGCTTGTAAGCTACACCATAGTGGAAAGGCGCAAAGAACGCTTATTACATTTAAGGGTACATTAAATATTGTGACATAAGAGACCTAATACTTGATTGTTCAATACAATAAAATGTATTTTTAGTATAGATATTATTCAAAAACAAGCAAATGTAAATTGGAAACATAGCCAAGAATGCCTTATTTCCATAACGTTTATTTTTAAAAAAAAGTCTGAACGTTCTAAAAATGTAAGAATACATGGAAATATATTCATAAACAAGGGGAGGTAGTATATTGGACCCTTTCTAGTGGGGCTTAATCAATCCTTTCAATTTTCGTTTAGTATTTACAAACAATGTTTAAAGAACGGAGGCCATAGTTTTTGTTTTGTTCAAGCTTGCGCCCCTAGTAGTGATCAGGAGAACTAGGGTGGGACAGAGAGAGAGAGAGACCGATATAGAGAGAAGATATAAACCAAACAATAAATAATGAATCTAGTTGAAATTTAAACGCCACAAGTTTCGAATTTCATGATCTAAAAATTAAAAAAAAAATTAATAACTTACATCGATTAAATTATATTTTTGGACTGTTTACGATTTTTCATTAATGTTTCTTATAAGTTCATATTAACATACTCTGTTTAAACCAACCTTTTTAGCATGTGTACATTTTTTGTAGGAGTTCGACTCTTAAACTCCAATGTGGAAAGTTTTTAAATTTTCCCCCATGAAAGTGAGCTGGTACAGTTTAAATTTTGATCAAGGTTAATTTTTTGGTGTCATTTAAAGAAAGTGATAGATCAATTCTTTTCAATTCATTGAATATTATCTCAAGAGTAATTATTATCAAAATGGTATTCAAATTGAAAGTTAATGTGTCCAAAGCTGGGCTTGGCTCACAACTACGACTGTAAATGTCTGTGAGGAAATTTCTCATATATTAACTGTATTATGAAGAATTTCATTTTAAAATACATTTCTAAATTTTTATCTTCAACAGAATAACAACTCAATGGGTGCAATATTTCTATTTTTATCATAGATATAGTCCTCCCCAATTCAAGCTATTCATGGACATCTTTTTCTCTAAATTACTCTAGGAAATTTGAAATGCTGCTATGAAAATTATTTTTCTACATAATGATATTTACAAGGATATATTTATAATTATTTTATGTTGGTAAATCTCCTTGGTAATTAATTTAGGCATTGTTAAACACCTAATAGTGTGTATTCTTAATGTTTTAGAATATATATTACTATTTTAATATTTTAGTTTAATTAATTAGGAGCATAATACATTTTGGTTTACTTGGCGATTATATTTATTTTCTATTTATATGAATTTAATATTTGTTTTAAATAAATTTAACTTATCATTAATGATAGACCAGATATAAAATTTAGCTAAAAAATTGAACATAGATTTATATTCTTACTTTCCAGTATATTTATTTTAATTTATAACTGTATCCATCCAAGCTCTATAGGCAGGTGATATTGTTTAACCTAAGATTAGATGAATTTTCATTCATTTACCAAGTTAATATCAAATTGTTTACTTATATGTAATTTTTATATTACCAATTCCCATTGTTTTTGTCCTACTACCAGTGTGAATCATAATATGTCAAGTTGCTATGACAACCAGATAGTACCAAACATTACGATAAAAAAAAGGTTATTAGCTTTTGAGTCAAATAATTTATTTTAAGAGGATTTCTTTAAAAGTTAGTATCTCTAGAAAACATTTTTGGCTTAAAATTGTTATTTATTAATGTAAGTGAGCTTTAACTGGTACGAGTTTAAAACAATATATATCTAATACTCAACATGTAGAATTTAAAAATATAAATTTACGATTATAGCTTGGAAACTGTTTGTAAAAACTAATAAACAGTTCATATTAAATCCTTATTTAATATTATAAATGCACTAAAATGGCGTATAGAGGGGATTAGTAAACAAAATGTTGAATACATCTTTAAGCACCCTCTTTCATGTTTCAAATTCTTATCTTCCATTAAATGTAAGCCTAGTGAAATACGAATATAATTCCTTTCAAAACTGGGACACCGTTTTAAGCATATGCAGACAAATAAATATTTAGGGGTATTAGCATGTGCTCCAGAATAATTATTATTACTGTCCACTAATAAGAATCCTGTTCCTGGAAGTCCTACTAGTAGTTACGGCATGACCCGACTAAAGTACATCTGAAGGTTGCTACATTGGAGATCACTAGAAAGTATTTTAGAGCTTAAGAAATGCTTTGCTATTTTAAAACGTTACTTACATCAAAATTTTGGCTAAAATTCTTACCAGTTAGGAAGTTTAAGTTTTAAGTTAAATCCAATTTTTTATTTTTTTTTATAAATAACATAAATCGCAATAGGACTATCACACCTTTAAAAAATATTCTAATGTAGACCTTATCAACCCATGCATTTATTTGATAAAGGAAGGCTAGATAGGCCCTATATGTTTCTAACCTTTTTTTAAATCTCAGAAGTCAATTTTTTTTAGTAAAACGCCTTTGAATTTTATTATGATATATTTTAACTCAATATTTAAACTATTCCGTGTTTTCAGAAATTTGCTACTAGCTTTCGCCTATATTTTTTTGAAAGTGATATTAAAACATATCAAACAATTTCTTAAATGATTCGGGATTTCTAAACATCTGCAACTCGTCTCAGTTTTCCACCACGTACCAGCCTTGATGCTATCGATTTGACAAGCAAATTATGGCGTGTACTTATTCTATCTACTATTTTTCATTACCTTCAGTAATGCTTACAATCTCTTGTCTAGTTCAAGATGTTTTCCTTTAGAAAATAAAGAAATACTTTTCTTACAAGCAATATTGCATTACACGTACAGTTAGATAATCACACTAAATTTTTTTTTTGTAAATATCTGTTTTGGAAGTCAAATTGTATGAGGGATAGCAATTGAACTGACGATGACGAGGATTTATTATTTCGAATGCCAGTAGAATGTTCCAAAGATGGTATTTCCTAGATGTTTTTAAAATATCTCTCAATTAAAATGTTGGTAAACTTCCTATAAAATAAATATTCCTCGTACCTTACACATTAGCATTATTAATACATAAGCGCATAACAAGAATGGATAGTTTAAACGCTGTGAAAATAAGTGTTGATAAATTAATAATACATAATAGAGAGCTAGTAATATTCCAATTTGTTTATATATGTGTTTAGATAAGTGTTTTAACTTATAATAACTTATCAAAAATTATAAAAAAAATATCCTATCTTACTTACGACTGGAAGCCTTTTTCACAAAATAATGCCCAAATATATTACTATCAACAAAATACGTCCAAAATAAAAGATAAATATAAGAATAAATTAATTTACATTTTAATAGCTAAAATGTTATTCAGTTATATATATATTAAAAAATTGTGTTTATATTTAAATTCTTTCGTCTTATAGATCTTTGAAGAAATAATAAAAATGTATATTTTATGATTGACACTACTAATTAAATCAAACATGAAATAGGAGGTATTTAGTATGAAAATGTACTAATAAAATTTATCTTTCACTTTATGTACAAAGTTATTTTAAATTTTTAAGATAATGTATATATTAAATGTAACATAGCTTTATTTTATTTAAAAAAACACAATTTTGTTCTTAATAACTACATTTATTATTGACATTATTTAGTGGAATTTTATGTAATTCAATAAAAATTTATAATGAAAGTAATTTGTGTACGTTGTATAGAATTTAATTATTAACTAATGGATGCCAGATGCACTAGTGTTTTGAATTGAAGTTGAGTTCATATTTTAGATATTACCTGCAACTATTTATTAGCTATGAGGAAATGTTTTAAGTAGTTTATCTAGGGCAAAATATTATTGAAACTTGACATTTTAAATATATATCCACTAAAACACAAAAGTAGTCCCTGTATAAATTATGTTTAAGATTCCGAATTTGGGTGGTAGGTGTTAAATGTGATGAAAATAAATTATATCGTTTAGATACAAAGAAATCAAATATCAAATTGGTTTCCGAGAAATATTATTTTTTTAAATTGTTACTCCAAACATTTTACTACTTTCGCACCCTAAATATTTCCCTCGGCAAAATGTCTAGATTAATTGTTTCTATATTGATTGGCCATTAGTGTGAATGGGAGATTTAATGGTATGGATATTAGTTTAACGGATCATACATTTTCCCCATAAATGTAAACGATAATTACTGCTAATAGTTTTTAATAGCCTTGGTCTATGGTTAGGAACGATAACGGTTAATATTTCTAGTGCACACCTAACTCACATTGGTGGGCACGCAGATTAGATGTTAGGCTGGACAAATATATTTTTAATTAACTGTCCAATAACGTTTCAAATATCCTATAGGTGTACTCGGCATGGTGGATGAAAAAAAATGCATTAACCCCAGTAAAGACTTTCTTTTTGTTTAAAATATATTTTGTCATTTTGCAATTTCTTAGTAGTCATGAAGAGAAAAGAAAAGTTTGGAGATCAATATTATATTACTATTTTCTGAAAGAAAGAAGTTTTAATTTTTTACAAACAATACTGTAAATTGGTATTTTAGGGACAGGAAATCTAAATTCATAGTTACTGGAAAAGAAGACCAAACAATAATGACACTTTTATACTCTTGCCTGCTGGTCCGAGATGTATGTTCAATAGATAAAACATCTTTGATGCTGCTATGATCAATTAGTATTCAATTGGCTAGAGATAAGACTAGCTCTTTAATTAGGTTCTTCTGTCAGTTAGATTGAAAAGAGAGATGAAGACAAGATCATTAATAAAAACTTCCCTTTACAACTGAGGGTCAGCAAGCCAAAAAAACTCAAGGGGGTAATACAATCGATTGAGAGATATCTCAAATAAGGAGGAAGGAAAAATACAAACCCTTTATCACATTCTACTTGCTCTAAATGTCAGCATGGGATGTTTATGTTCTCTATTTAAGGACGTTGACTACCTGTGACGCCACGCCAAATCAAGATAGGATTTACCATTTAATGTGGTTACGTCCTATTCGTCGAGTTTTAAAGATATAAATTAACTTTGAACCAAAAATGATAATTTCTTATAATTCTAAGTATGGTCTTTCAGTGAAACAACATGTTTTATAATGAATTAGTTCTATTCAATTAATTATTTAAAAATCATTTATAATCCCGGAGCAAATAAATAAGAAGCATTATGAGGACCATCTTGGGTGAAGAGTTACGCCATTTCTATACTTGCGCCAAAGTAGATTTGTTCCCGATAGTTAATCCAGACCCGGTTTAGTCATAAAAATAGCGTGTAGGAATCTTCTAATCAGTATGTGGATTTAAAAAGTCAGGGGAAGCCTATTTATAAATTTATATCTAATATATTACCAGAAAAAATATTATTTTAAGAAAGCAAGTTTATGTTGTCCGTGCTAGATAAGTAGTGTGTTTAAACTGGTGCGAGAAAGAGGGTTATTGTGTTATAAATCCATAGGCAAGATACTTTCCAGAGTGAACTATTGATTCTCCCGCCTTGTCTTTCTAGATTGTACATTGGTATATAAGTGTGTTTGTACTTAGAGTGGTTAGATGAGTCAAGTAGATAAGAGGAAATCCGCTTCGAAAAATATCTTCAAAATCACAAAGAATGCAATGTCTTTAATGAACCCCATCAAAGAAACTGCTTCACTAGCAAGTTACGTATTCAAATAAAATTTTATATAAAAGTCAATCCAGATCCCTCTACCTTTGATTATGTTACTATAAAATTAATTTTAAAACTACATTTCTCTAACTTCCTCATTACCACCACATTTGTAAAAAATTAAATGTGGGAAACTCTCATAGGCAGTGAAAGGCAGTAGTTGGTTCATATTTCTAACAACTTATTCATTACTATGTATAGTAAGATTTTGGTTGGAAGAACATTAGAAGTTATTTACTAAAGTTACTAAAGCAATTTTAATGTATTCACACATCATGTCATGCTATCTTCAGCTTTCACTTTTGATATATATTATCAATACCTATAAAATAACAGAAATAATTTGTTGAAATATTACCAATGTTGACCGCTAAGAAAAATGTTTGAATTTTCTCTACTGTTCTTCCAACCAAAATCAGGGTATGCATGTCATATTTATTATTAACTTTAATGACTGAGTGAAAATATGTTCTGTTTTAACTTGAGATATTGGTATTTCTTATGTCCATCCTGATATTTATCATGGAATAGCTAAGCAATGCGTGAATCAATCTTAACTAAATTATGCAATAAAATCCTATGTACCTATCGCAAACAATAATATGCACGGGGATTATTAATCTTATTATCTGTTTTTATATGGTGGTCACTCAAATATTTTTGTTTAATAGCACATCAATAAAATTGAATTGATTGAATAGAATCATGAGTACTTATGGCACTTTTTTTTAAAAATTGACATAAATTTTAGATTGGCACTTAAACATTGAAAATATTTTTTTCCCTATGAATCTAATGTAGTTTTGTGTGTAGTATTAAATTGTTTTCTATTCAACCTGTATCACCAAAACACAAATATTCACATCATTTCGAAGAGAGATTATAGGAGATATTTCAACTTTAAACCCACTTACTAAAGATAAAAAAAACATGGCATGAATGAGTTACACTGCTATCAAAACTAGTAATTTTAATACTGAATACAATTGATCTAAGCTTTTAGTTGAAATGTCTAACATAATGAATATTTTAAATTTTAATTATTGTTAAATTTTTTATATTTAATATTAGATAATATTTAAAGCGTGTATAGCGAAACGAGTAAATATTTTGATAGCAAAGATTAACATTATAGACATAGTTTATGCTTGAATTGGTATGATTCATAGCCTATACTAACGTTTGTATTTATTAGATTTGCCCATGATTAATTTATGTGTATAAAAACATATATATTCTTCATTTGTATAATTTTATTTAAAAAACTATATTATATATCAAGATTTTAATATCATTCAATTTGGGGTGTATTTGAAAACAATAAGTTCTATAATAATTTTATCTAGTAAGTATTTTTTTAAGGTAGTTTCTTCCCTAATTTCAAGGGTGTTTCTTTGTTTCTTAAGGATACATTTTCATACTTATTTGTTATAAATTTCAAAATACAAAATTTTGTAATTGAGTTGTAAAACAATCCATTTAGTAAAAGGCTATGACATACCTCAGTGGCTGAATGTTATAAGGCATCCCTCTCGAAATAGACTAAACTGCTGAAACCATGCAGATCGGTTATCGAATTCCGGTCAGTTTTCCTGAATGTGGTTTTTCCTAAATGGTTTTCCAGTCTCCCTCTATGCTGATGCAGGTACACTTAATATAAATTCAAACTTTCTTTCCAAAACTCCCTAACATAATAAATATATACGCGTACAACCTGAATCTGTAATATGAATTGGTTAAAAATAAAACTACGATTTCAGGGTTCGATCCAAAGCTCTTATTATCTTCATATTGGGATTTTAAACCTTCCATCCAGTTCTATCACTGTTATGTTTACTTAAGTAAACTTTTTTAATTTCAATATAGACCAACTACTCATATTAAATATAACTATAAATTCATACAATTTTTGTTTGCTTCACTATGTATTATATAAATATTTGATCAATGAATATCCAAATCATCAAATTATTTGAAGTATTCGGATCAAAAAACAAAATAGACCTGGATTCTTACTTTAAAACTCGGTGGAAGCAAAATAAGTTCCTAAGATATTAAATATAAAAACGCATATTGGAGAGCACTTCTTTTACGCTTATAAGGTTTTCCATGATTCCCATCCGAAAAAGAAAAAAGTTAATCAAACCCATTTCAAGTTATTACATTTACAAAAATTATATTCTAATGGAATTTGTGTAACTTTTAGTTATCATTCATTAGATAAAAAGGTTTGACTATTATTTATGTTTTCAAAGTTTCATTGACCTGAGGTGCTATGCTCTGAAACTGTATTGTAATCAATATTTCTACCTGAGATTTACCAGTGGTCCTTTTTAGTGATGCGTGCTAAGGACAGTCTCACAGTCTGGAGAGATTTCAGAATAACCCTTCTGCACAGTTAAATAACATGACGTTCACTTCAAACATGCACGCGCGCTCACGCTCACACACACGTGCACGATCACACATGCATGAACACACACACACACACACACACACTGGCAAATGCGTACTTCATGCTCGCATGAACAGAGATTGGTCGAGTCTTATGTGCACAAACAGATTAGTTTTCAAACTCCTTGCTAGTCAAATTATCTCATTAATAATAATTTTAAATGGATATCTTAATTAGTTTCTTGCGTCTATTTTACCTTTTATATTTAGCTAGTCATTTTATTTTGTAGCACCATGACTTACTACTTTCGGGTTTTACGCTTATATATTAATTACTCTAATGGTTTTAGGGATTAGGATGATTATATTTGGAGGAAATGTACCCAACTTTGCATGGATGAAGAGTGGAAACCACTTAGTACAACCAACCGAGATTGGAGCCTCGATATCCCAGTCATCGACAGTATAGTCTAATGCGAGAGTTGCGCGTTAGGCCCTGTGGCCAACGAGGCTGCTAACTACTAATTATCTCTAATGAATTACGGATGAGAACTTTTGAAATGTGTGTAAATATACCCGCGTTAGCGTAGAGGGAGCTCGGGAAAACTTTTAAAATAAGACTGGTCCCAGTAAAATACAACAGGGCCTCCAACCTCCAATATTATATTTACTTGTGATCCAAAATAACGCGAGAGTGAATAATTTTTAGATCATGTGACCACCAGTTGGAGTGGTATGAAGGTATGTAATGTTATTGAGTGTATTTGAAATTAACACGACTAATTTACTATGCATTAATAGCCTCTCTTGTGTAAAGTGTACTTTTGAAAATTAATTATAGAACATATTTAAAATATGATAGTAAGTGGATAATGATGAGACATTGTTGATGCATATTATGAATCGTTATATTAAAGAAGGTATGTGAAACCTTGAGAGTAGTATTAGAAGTGTAGATAGAATATAGCTTCCACTGCTATAAACATAACACGTAGGTTTCATAAACTACACTACTAGAACTGGACAGCAAATTGATTGTGATGCCAAAAGAAAATTTCCCTTCACTCTCCCATTTCTTGAATTAAATATTTTCGAAGAGCTCTTCTTCTTGTATAGGCAAAGCATATACTAAAAACAACCGTGACAAACATAAAATTAGCACATACAAGTAAAGAGAATCAAACAGGAAGTACAGTAGCCCCATGGCTTCTTTGGTGCTGACTGATAGTTTTAAAAAGCTAACAGACCAAATTAAATATCCCTACGCTGAGCCAGATGATCTGCAAAAACATTTGTTTAGCAGCTGTCACGTTTGACAGTCAAAATTTAGGTATGTACCTAAATTTTGACTGTCAGAAGTCAGATGTGAGCTGTCAGTCAGCACCAAAGAAGCCATGGGGCTACTGTACTAAGAAATTTGAGTTCTCTCTGAATAAAATTTTGAGGAATTATTGTTTGATTTTAGATAGAACCGACGAAAATTATTTATTCAAGCTTTTGGGCTGGGTCTATAGTATTAGGAATAATTTACCAAAGATGGGTAAATAAATAAGCTGTTTGTTGATAAACTGGTATTTACAATGAAATCTTTGACATTGTACTGGAAATAAAAGTATTGAATATAATAGTTAAGATTCCTTTTTGATAGGATGCCCATTGAGAAGCATTTAAAATCTTTCTAGAATAATTATTTCTTGAAAATCTTTCATTTTATTCAAGCTAATACCATTATTAATCATACTTTAAAATAAAATAAGAAAAACCTCAATTAAATAAATTTTCGCTAATTTAGATTAAGTATTTTATTATGATTTACATCAAGATTAATTTAAAATATATTTTTGTACTTTTATAATACTTATCTAAAATATTAAGGCTTTACTATTATGATTGGTTAGAATCTTGTCATTGATTTGTTTACGTAAAACTTTGTAAATAGTGGGTTTCTTAAAGTCAGCTATATATCAATTACTTACTTTAAATAAATAAACTTCAATTGAGTGTTTTCATTTATTGTATAGTCACCAGTCTTACTATATTAATACAATATTTCAAAGTGATAGACCAATAAAAGATTATAATATCTTCTTAGCTTATCATCTCCACATATAAAAGCCACATAGATCAATATATATCTGATAATATTTCTAATAAAACTTTGATGAAGAAATTTACTCAACTTCACGCTACTTCTTCATTCCTGTCCTCGTGCCTTATTGAATATTATAAACTTTCTTTTGTGAAAAATTGGAATTTTGTAGTTGTAGCTAAGCTAAGTTAAACTTTAGTCTGATATTAACTTTATAAAGTTGGCAAAATTCTTACAGACAAGCAAGCAGCCACCACTTTTAAAACTTGTTCCAGCACTAAAAAAAACACAAGGGTTTGTATAAGGTAGTTAATCCCCCTCTTTCCACTCTTCTAAACACTTTCTCACTTTATGTTGACCTATTTGCATACAAGGAGGTGTTAAATGCATCTTTAAGAATCCTCCTTGTTGAGGCTTTCATAATAAGGTGCAAACGACACTGTTTGGCAGCCAAAATTGTTATTGAACTTTTGTATCTTAATATTATTCTATTTCATTTATTTTAGTGATATTTTTGTACTAATGGTTTAATCTTTTGTACGATGATGCATTTTAAAACGACTTGTTATAAATTATGAGTAATATATATTTTCACTGCATTTTAATATAGATTATCCGGAACAGAGTGCATTTATTATATTAATTGTATTAGTATACTCATCTTTACGTGGAAGGAGATTGTAAACCAATAAGAAATAAATAATTTATAAACATTCAGGATAAGTGATATGACCTCCCAATCATAATCACTATCATCTTCATGTCGTGTCCACTGGGAATGTATATTTATTATTAAAAGTATTCTTTTAACTATAAAAAAATAATGCGTTTACTTTATTACTGGTACTGATATATTTTGTTAGAACTACATTAATAATATATTAATTTTCCTACACGCAAATTTTATTTCCTACAAATGTGTTATTTTGATACTAGATGAGTTTAAATTTATGAGAACTGATACAACCTTATGAAAACATACAAATACAATTAGCTGATAGAGCTGAACAGATGTTTGATATTGTAACCATTGTGTATAAGTTTATAGTATAATAAAATCGCACAAAAAAAGAATGTGAAAATCATATTTTGTGTGTAAGGTGACATCATATCCAAAATAGGCATTTAAAAATAAAAGTTAATACCTGAAAGAACAGTGAATTTATTGATGGGTATACGGGTATTGGAAAGAGGGCATAGTATCAACTAAAATTAAAAGAGTAGATAAAACAAGAAACTAATGTAATTAGGCTTATTATATGCTTACATTTGTAATTTTTTTAAAGTTTTAATAGAGTGTTAAAAGCCTAGCTAACACTTATAACTAATTAGTAATTAAGTAGCTGTAGACTAAATTATAAATATAAACAGAAATATAGATTTATTACCTAAGCGTTTGATACAAATTAGATAATATGAGAAAAATTTACAATTATTCAAACAATATATTAACATAAATTATTATCAAGTTCGTTATAAGTGCTGTAAGATTATATAAACCAACTTACTTTAAATAAATTCCAAAACATAATTTTAATTCTAAAATTTAAAGTCAACCACCTCCATATTGAAATATAATTTCATTTAAATGTTTTCAATGTTTAAAATTTTATTCAAAGATTTATATGCATGAACCAATAATTCTAGTACGGATACCTCTAGACTTGGGTTTGCCAAACTCATAGTCAGAGATATACATTCAATTAGTCAAATTGTTTTGCAATCTAACCTAATAAAAAATTTGCAGTATTACGTATTGGCTACTATTGTAACATATACATAGGGTCTTACATCACATCTTTGTTCAATTAGGAGTAAGCAATGTGGTTTGATTTAGTATTTGTATAAAAAATTATCTCCATTACATCAAATCGCAAACAAGCTATACCGGCCAAACAGCTGCCAAATGTTTGCAAAGATACTGCAAAAATTTGTTGAGTTATGTGAATATAGTTGTATATTTTGTACTAAGATACACATTTGAATAAGCACAAGAACACAAAGTAAGTATTAGTAGTTTAAATAAGAGTAATGATCAAATATATATTTTTTAAACATCTTGTATAGCTTATTAAGAAGAATAGCAGTCAATGTCATCAAAAATTTAGAAAATTGTATTGAGTAACCTTGTACTCCCATTAATTTTCAGTTATTGAAATCTTCCTCTGTAAGTCTAATTCTATACTTTTTTATATAACCTTTAGCTGAAAAAAATATAAGTTGCACAGGTTGGTGGGGTAGAACTAAACCTTCTTTCTGAGTATAGCACGAAATTGAATTGAATAAGTTTCCTACTAGACAAGAGATTACATATTCAAAACATTAAGCAGCACTCTTCAACAATAAGATAACTAGAAAACGCTATTTTTTGTTTGTGTAAGCTACCTAAAAAGCCACCTAAAGCATCAACATGATCCACTGAAAGCACGTGATCAATCGTTTGCCTCTATCTGCGTTTAGACAATATGAGTGCTAGTTGAGATAAGTACTTAGCTATTTAAACTAATATTACTTTGAAGTTAACTTATAAAGTTTAGTTTTTATAATTTTTTAAAAGAAACGTATTCCCCTCTTTAATGTTTTCCTTCTTGAAATCCTATTAGTTAAAATATAATCCTCCAACCAGTCACAATGGAAGCTGATGATGTCAAAGTAGACTGAGCTACCAATTAGACGTCATCGCGTATTAGTAATCTTATTTTTAATTTATCTGACACTCAAAGTATTATCGAGATAGCCAAGAGCTTATAAAATTGTTCTGTGATCCCACTTATAATTAATTAAGAGTTACTCCTACAACTTCTGCTTTTTAAATTAGTTAAAACCCTTATTTAAGACCTCACAGAGATTCGCACTAAATATATCAAAGGTAATTGATAATCTTAAAAAAAAAAAGGAAAATACATCGTTTTAAAAGCATAAGAGTGGGGGTAGTTTTCTGTTATTAACATATATAAACTACATCGTAGTAAAAAGTATATCTTTAGATCTGCTAAATTAAAAGTGTACCAAATATATCACATTTAATATATGAAAGTGACCAAAATAGCCTTCATTAGCCATAAACGGCACGATAGATTCATTAATTGTTTCGCATGTGTGTTCAAATAAAAGAGATCTTTTCACCGATGGCAAGTTTGTGAAAGAGGCCTTAACTAAAGCTGTTGTTTAGTTAACCATTAGTTAAAAGTTTCGCATGTACTGTTAAGAATAACAAATATTTTCACGGATAGTGAGTTTGTGAAGAAGACCTCAAATGAAGCTGATGTTAAATTTCTTGCTCCATTCAAAATTAAATAAAAATTACTAATTACTATTAATTCTGCCCAGCTGTCAGCGTGAACTATTAACACGCTGTATAGAGATTATGGCCAAGTCTTTAATCGAACCAATTAATATTCGAGTGGACTCCTCGAAGTTTTGCTAATCTCTCTTCCAAGTAGTTCCATGTATTATCATCTCACTATAAGTGCGCTAATGTAGCTATCTATGGTAGTCACCCCACTGACTTCTCTCCCCCTCCTATACTTCACCCTTTCAGAGTTCCCTTACATTCCACAGTTAATCCATGCAGCCACCACCATCCCCCTAATCTTTTCAACTTTGTTGCACTACTCAACAAAATACAAGATATCACAGATATACTCTCCAAGGAGTGATGCTAAGTTTTGAGTCACAGTCTCGGGGTATTACATAATGATGTCCAAACTCAAATGACAACGGTTCTAATCCCTGTCAAAGTATAATTTTTCTTTCCTACCGTAGGAAATCATTAAATAGATTAGATCGTGACATTTTTATTTAGTTTATCTATTACTGTAGAAATAATTAAAAATATTTTTTCTTCTCAATATTTAAAATAAAATAGCTATTTTTTGATATTTTTTTTCAGTGACAGTTTTAATGGTCACTACTTATGTTAATTATTTAAATATGTGGTATAGGGAGGCTATAATTAAATAAGTGCACCACAATATGTTTGTATAGAATAGAGAAAAACCAAAGGGAAAACCACCCTTTATTCTAGGTGATAGGCTGTTGAAAAATTGGAAATAATATTTTTTAAAAGTTTGCCAAGGTTATGCAAAAAATTGCAATTTGTCCAATTTTATTTCTTTTAAAGAGAATTTTTAAATACTATACGCCTATCTCACTTTACAAATAGATCCTAGTGTTAGCTTTTTTTTAATACCATACTAACAAGAACATTGCATTCTAAGATGTAAAAAAGGATTTGAAAATAAAAATCTTTGGAGACCATGTGTCCATTCTAAATCATTAATTTATTATTATAATATGATTACAAACAATCTAAAACTATGATTTTTCTATTATGTTGTTACGTTCAATTTAATCTGATTAAGTAGAGATGAGGAAGTTAGCTAAGAGGAAGAGAACCTCATTTTCGTGGAGTGAAGATGCGAAAGCGAGAGTGATAAATCACTTCTGGAAAACCGTTGAAGGTATATATGGCAGGAAAACCATCTTCAGTTCACGAAACGAAACACGAAGTCGTGATTCGAACCTCAAACTCCTCATCAATGGCGATTAAAACATCATCAAGCAACGGCTATATAAACGCTGTGGGTGACTTAAGCTTTGTAAACAAATATTTACTTTCTCTTGACATCTTGGAGCGAAAATATTGTGATGGTCAAAAATTCGATATCGAAATTTTGATAAATGTCAACGTTTCATGACTCTTGAAACAAAAAACAAAAAAGTTGTTTTCATAATGCCGTCTGTCTGACTGTTTGTAACTTGGCTTGGGTTAGGGCTGAAACAATTTTACCGTTTGGGCTAAAATTTTGTATCTGGGGTTATAATAAGGTCCACCCGAGGGGTTTTTGGAATTAGATATCCAACCCTAAATTTAAAGGTAGTTTATTGAAAGGCAAAAGTAGAACATATCTATTTTCTAGAAATTAGCTCCTACGATTAGATTAAATTTTATATCTAAACACTGTTTATCACTATAAATATGATAGACATTTTCATTTTCTCATGCACATAATTTTGAGGATACTTTACAAGGGAAGATTTTCAAAATTCCTTAATTTCTTCGCAAATATTCGAGACACGTATTAAATAATAATATAGTTGCAGTACTATTAAAGGTAAAAATCTTTTAGTTGACATCTATTTTTATAAAACCAATAAGTTCTTAACTATAAACCAATATATATCTACTCTATATTATAGATATTTGAAAATGAATTTGATTCTTATGCTCTTTGGTTGACAAAGAGGTTTCTCATTTTTCAATTTTTCTGTAACAGTGTTCCTAATTCATAATGCCATAGGGGAAATAACACTGTATATTATTTCATTTATAATATTTGTTGTAGTGTTTCTACAACAATGTATTTACTTATAATTTCGTTTAACAAATGTTAAGAGTATTGAGAAAATGTCTATTTGAAGATAACAGCGAGAGAAAGTCTGTGTAGTGCACCGTACCATTTATTTTTTATTACTAAAATACAAAATCGCCTTTACATCTATATGAGTAGTTTTGTGGCCCTATACTTTCTAAGAATTCTTTATTAATAATAATAATTATTTTTATTAATATTGGAGTTTACCAACGTGTAGACAAAACTAGAGGTCATGTATCATCAATAAAATTAATTTACTCATATTAATGTGTACAATATGATCCATAATTTCTCAATTTTTTTTAACAACCACCATATACATGGATGTATGTATGTATGTATTTAAAAATGTATGAAGTCTTAAACTAAAATAATTTGATTAATATTTTCAAGGGACAAAAATGATAGCTTTTACACACCCTCCCATAAAGTAAATTCCTGGATGGTCCACTGAATCTTAATATCTTTAAAACTAGTTCAGCTATAAGTATGAAAATGTTTTGTTCGTCTATAAAACATGAATAAAACAATTTAGAGAAATCATTTTAATCTCTTCTTATAAAACCAATTTTATACAAATAGGTTCTATCTAATCAAGTAAACACTGTTAATGCATATTATTTAAAAGATATACAAAAGCAAGTATATTCTAAAAAACAAATTTTAGAATGGATCATGCAAATAAAAGGGAACATTTTCAATAACTCAGTTTTGGAGGTAATAGTAGTAACAAGTTTCAAGACAATTAGTGTCAAGTCAAGGGTTTTACCTGAACGCGAGATAAATGGGAAAAGGCAATGGGGAGTAGCACGGGATTACAAAAAGATGGAAAGATAGATATTGCCAAAAGAGGTTGAGGTGGAGATGGAGAAGTCCTTCCGATGACAGATCCACCTAGCAGGAAATTGCTGAACTCTTTCAGCAGTTTAGACATTATTTAATTTGAAAATACCAAATTGTGTTTAAATTTTTAAATTATAAATATTCGTCGTGTATGGTAGAACAGTATCTTATTCTCTAGAACAATATTATAACTTTAAAACTATAGTTTTGTAGTTAATGTTTTATTTCATATTAATTTAATCGAGATTACATCTTAATGTAACAAAGTAACTATTAACGTGTATCATTTTTTATTAATATAAATCATATTAAATTTACAAGCAGGATTCAATACAAAAACCTCATGTTGTAATTATGCATAAATTTTGAGAAATGGAGACTACAACTTTATCGTTCTTATATAGTAGGTGTCCATCTGAATCTCAAGGCACACCATGTAAAATTCTTTTTCTCAATATTCGGATAAATCAATTGGTATGGTGTACAGTACAACTAAGAATATTGGGAAATATATTTTCAATGATTTTTTAAATAGAGATTTAAAAAAAAATTATACTCATAAACGTAACAGCTATAGATTTTTTTAAGAATACAAGATTTAACTATTTGAAGAAATGTTTCCATCTAAAATAAGCAACATAACCACATACGGTGTTCATGAATAATCAGACATTCTGAATGGATTCATTCCATCATGTAATATAAACAATTTCTCTTCTTATTGAAGTATTAATATGTAAATCCCGTAAGTTCATTGTAATATATTTTCAAGAAGGTAGTTATAAAAAGTTTTAACAAAATATTTAGATATTCGATATTAAAATAGAGTTGTTCATAAAGATAAATAGATAATTTGACTGTCAGGAAGTATATAAATATTTACATATATATATTTGCAATTGTCTAAATAAAGGTAAGTCTTTCTGTGGCTCAAAGAGCTGTTTTCCAAAATCAATAATAGTGTTCTTAAATATTTTGCCTCGGGGATCTGGGATGGAATTTATTTAGTTCAGTTATTATATCTCAGAAATGATGAATGTATTACATTTATTATAGCAAAGCAATGACCAAAATTTTACACTTTGTTTGTACAGCTCTACTCTTATTGGAAATTTTACATTTCTGATAACCAAATTTAATAAATATATTTTAATACATAACTTTATTCAAACGGGTGGATAATTATCATTATTATTAATAAGAACACTTTTTGCCTGAAAAACAACAAAAAATCATCGGGAATAAAAGAGAAGATTATCCTAGAATTAATAAAGCTTAGAAAACTAGAAACAGTTTCAATATACAATATATATGAATTATTCTCTTGTAATGATAAAGATACCTTTCTGGAAGTAAAATCTATCTTTAATGGTCTCAATCAAGCTACAATGTAATTCGAAACTATCACAGGCCAACCTATCCAGCATTCAGAATTATTCAACCCTTAGAGAAGTTGCTAACTATGAGAATTCATTTCTCGGTTCCAAATTAATATGTGGGACAATTTTCTCCTTAATAAACTTCCTGTAGAACAAATATTGGTCTAGCATAGCGGGTGAACGATTGGATGATGCAATACTTTATTTAGCGTAATTTAATATTGAAAACCAAATTATAACAAAACTAGCTTAAGAAGGGCAATTCTAGATTTCACATTAATAATAATTGTGGTATATTCCACGTTGAATATGTGTTATTATAGTTTTATAGTTTACTGTACAATTTAGTAATACTTATACAAGAAGTAGATAGTTTTATTAGACCATTAATATTTTATTAAATATATGATTTTTCTAGACAGTTGGAAATGTATATTCGGAAAACTTGAATATTAGGAATAAATAAGACATGATTTATAGATGAAAAAACAATATGTAATCGTGGGAGATTTGATAATTTTGGAAGTCAATCAGGGATAGTTAATATTTCCAGCCCTGGATTTTGAGTAGTGGAGACTAGTGCTGTATTTCATAAGCACCACATCTTATCACCTGCTCGGGTTACATCCCTTATTTTTGTGGATTGTCGCTAGGACAATAAGAGATTAACAAGATAGTTCTAGATAACTCTTTACTTTCCCTCAATACACATATGACCAAACATATTCTCACCATTGTTGTGAACTAATGTTAATTTTAGCATTTTAAATTGCTAGTTTGATACTAAATGGGAAGAAATATGTAAAAAGGACATTTAATTTGATAAGTTTTGTACAATCAACCCCAAACCAGCCTCCCCTCTTTTTCCTACTTACTTATCTTCCACACTCTATATCCCTTTAAGGTAGGTCATCAATAACTATAGACTGATAATAAATGTTAAAAATAAATAGTAAAACTCAAGTATTATTGAATGCTTTGTTATAAAACACAATTGCTTTGATTTTAGTGTAACACTTGCGATTATTATAAGCTCTTAATTCGTCCTGTGAGGTAGCAGGATTACAATTAATTATTCAATTGAGTTAAAGACTTATTAAATAGGGCATTGTGTAATCTATGAAGGTACAACGGTGACCTTTCAGAGTGAGTTGAGGGTGCATTAAGTGTACACTGAAAGATATATTTACAGATTACGATATTACCTCATCTTATAGGCAATAACATAATGTAATGCATCAATATAAGGCTGCTGTCATTCAACGGTAACAAATTGTTCACTTTACATCATTATTAATATGGCTTGGTAATAATGAGAGCTGTTTCTTTTTTTTCTTCAAATGATGAAACGTTTCAAATATCATGCACAATATATTACTTATATTATTATTTTTAAAGTTTGTTACAACAAATTAATAAACTTTTATTTATTTTTAACATTCACACTTATGAGGTTATACTATTTTTGCTAAAAAAACAGCTAACCCTATAAATCCCTGGAATCACACACACAAAAAGTGGAGTCAAAATAATTCATACTCAGCTAATGGTCACATGACTTAGAGTCTAAAGTAATTTAATACATTGGTATTGGAATAAAATACTAATGCATATTTTTAATAATAAAAAGTAAAAATATAAGATAATAATTATCACTCTCAATTTAAAAGTGACTCTTAATCAAATCCCCTTGATACACATTCCATTCGTCCACCTCTTGACGTTGGATCGGCTTAAAACTTGATAGGTTCATAATAATTATGTATATTTCCCCTAGAAATAATACACTCAAAATTGAGTCGTATTTCAATCCACCATCACCCCTTCACAAACATAAAACGATTAAAGAGAAATGAGCAACAAGCAACGGAAAAAATAACTCGGTATTGGTGGAACGTTTATCTCTTGACGAAGAAGGTGATTGTTAAATGGACGTCACGACCTTTAATTTGTATGCATCTAGTAGGGATGATAGATCACGACGGGGTAAAGGCTAGGAACCTTTGTCGAGAAGAACATACATTGCCTTTCCCCATTACTATATCCCTTCTCCCACTTTTAGTGCTCTATCGTTCTCTAAAACTTTGTGCTAACATCTCTAATTGATCCTGTCCCAGCGAAGAGCATTCTCGCATTGCATTACCATATATTACTCCCTTGAAACTTTGAGAATCTCCAGATAGATATCATTCTTCTATCATGGATTCGAATGTTTGAATAGATTAGGATAGCGGAGACTCAACTTTCCTTATGACCGTTAATTCATCCTGTACTTTTAGGGTTAGCTTAGCCAATCAAATACGTTGAATATAGAACTGGTTTTAGTCTAGTCTGCTGTCAACTCTATGTAAATTAATATAGATCCTTATGAGGGAATATTTTGTCTACACAATAAAAGTCAAACTCGGTGGTTCTGGAGGTAAAGTAATCACTTCAGGTCCCGATGTTAGTGTGTTCAAACTCAGCCAACTTCAACGCGTTTTAATTGAACGACAAGGATATGTAGCACAAATTTCTTCGGAGATAAAGTAAATAATTTGTTCTCTGCCTATTGTAAGATGTATACAAAATTCTAAAAGGATGTGAATATACCTTTCCTGGAAAACCTGTGTAGGCTTCTTCGTAATCGATGATAGAGATTCTAATTTGGTAATATAACCACTAGGTTTAGAACGAGCACAATAAATACCTCGAATAAATTAAAATAATATACAATAAAACAT